>JXSR01S026247.1:15652-29678 GCA_000969725.1 Ophiothrix spiculata
ACTTTCTTGCACTAAAATGACAACATTTCTTTGTGCCCAAACTCATGAACTTGAATGCAGAGGGTGTGCACAGATTTGAGTATGTATCTTTCAAGGGGCATTTGTGGCCTAGTGGAATAAGTCCATGACTCTTGATCTTTTGACATTGAAACCAATGAGCGGTACCTTGTAGTGTTGAGCAAGATACAAAGGACAACGCTCCTCTCGACTCAAGTCAAGTATATTGCACATTCATTGATTATTGGATTCTTATGCATTGTGGGAATAAAAAGAGCTCATATTTCAGCAAATTTTCCCTTTTCATTCCCACAATGCATCAGAATCCAACAATCAATGGATCTGCAAAATAGCCTATGGATGTCAGCATTCTGGGAAGTTAAACTCTTTCATGCTTTGGAGGCCAACATATTTGTGGTGAAAGAGGTGTGTTGATCCCCTCGAAGCACATATGACCAAAAGTGGAGTCTGGCCCAATTGTAAGAAAAACTTTATCCAGAATGAAATTAAAGCAAGTGGCAAAGATTCTCTTAAAGTATGGAAACATGTTCGTCATATCGTGCCAAGTAAAAGTAAAGGCACTCAAATAACCAAAATTAAAGTTGATTTGATGATGTTGATATTTCCAACCAAAAAGTTATCTCCCAAACCATGAATGAGTACTACGCAAACATTAGCCCATAACTTGCTGAATAAGTTCCCGATTGTAATTCATCTGATTTACATGATTCCAGAAACGTACATTGTAATTTGATCAAAATATATGCTTCTTTAAGACAGATCAATGTCACATCCTCCCGTCAAATTTCTTTCAGAAAATTTAAATATATTAGAATATTTACAAGCAAAACTAAACTAAAACAAGACTGAGTTAATTTTATCCTTTAGTGTGACAATATTTTTTGATAAATAGGTAGGCATTTATTAAACAAATTAAATTTCTTTCATTTTCAGAAAATAGGAGAAGCATTGATGTGGCTAATAGTATCGTGGCTCAACTGTATTTCGTCAGTGATAGTGAATGCTGTCATTACTCCTATGTTCCTATTAGTCGTCTTGCCTGTAGTCATTGGGTTTGCCGTCCTTCAGCGATTCTTTATTTCAACTTCCATGTAAGTTGTAACTTGCGGTGTTCCCACTAATGGTTTTAAGGTTGCACCAATTCAAGCAATTTGGACAAATTTGAAGAGGTACTTTATGCCAAAATCGTGAGCTGAGGCTGAATATTGACTATTTAAAGACAGAAAAATAACCTTTTTTACACGTTTTCAGAAACCTGTTGCGCCAATTTTCCCGCTCCTGCACCAATGGCGCGCCAAACAGCCTTGGTAGGATACTAGGAACACTGCTTGTAATCATCATCAGTTACGCCATTTTGTCATGGTTTGTGGCATAGCGCCATCCTCAATATTGTTCTGTTGTGGTGTAGTTTCAAACTGTAAATGTAATTATCTACTACAAATGACCTATAAAGTCGTCCCTTTGTCAAATTTATTTTACAGATTCAAAAAGACTAGACATAGACCTGTCTCTGAAGAGACAGGAACCCTGCCGATTGTCCTTTTTTGTCATATGACTTCTGCATGCATAAATTATATAATCGCGTCAAAGGTATCCCAAGGAAAGGTCGGTTCACAGGGTCAGAATTGACACTTTTGATTGATGGCCCAAGACGAACAATTTGACAGCTCAACCTTTGAAATCGGACAAAGTTGAAAATTTGACCCTTTTTTTGATCTTTAACCCACAGGGATGGGTCAGATGATGGGATCACCATTGACACTTTTGATCAATGGTTGAAGACGAACAATTTGACACCTCGAACTTTGAAATCAGACAAAGTTGAAAATTTGACCTTTATTTTGACCTTTGAAAGGGAAAGGTTGGACAATTATGGGTCACCATTGACACTTTTGATCGCTGGTCCAATACAAACAATTTGACACCTTAAACTTTGAAATTATACAAAGTTGACAATTTGACCTTTCTTTTGACCTTTGACCCCCAGGGAAAGGTTGGACTTTGAGGTCGCCATTGACACTAGACGAACAATTTGATAATAATAATAAAATAATAAACATATTTAAGAAACGCCCAAAACAAATGTCACTGAGCGCTTTACAAAAATGTGAGACACAAGGCATGACCAAATTATAAAACATCAAAGAATATAAAAAAACCTTAAATCTACAGCACATAATATGAAAATGGTCTATTACGCAACCTAACAGACGCAAAGAGAAACAATGTGTAAGCAACAGATTATGTCACGAATCAATTTCAAAGCAAATACAAGTTAAAAACATTTTAAAGTCAAATCTATAAGATTAAAAAGTTATAGCACAACAAACAATTTTTATAATATCAAAAAGCTGAATCCAGCACAACATTTAAAATCGATAAAAAACACAGCGTTCCAGAAACTTCAAAATATATACACATAAATAAAGTACAATAATATTGCAACGCGAAGAAAATGATATGGCATCCTGAGACAATAATTGCTGACGTGAAATCATTTACATAGGGGAGAGGTTCCAGAACTTCACCCTATACATAATGCAAAAGCATTTTAAGCAATTTTAAATTAAAGCAAATTAATAAAAACAATGACATCAGGTTCATTGATAGGAGATCCATTGGAAACAAAGCTGGTCAGTGGTCACAAAAACGGTGATAAATGAAAGATCGGCACAGCGATCATTGGAGACTAAGGGGATAGGTTCAAGCACTTTTAGTGAGATATATAAATACAATGCACATACTAAAATATTGATGACATATTTCATAAAGCTGGCAAGATCCTTGGAAACAAAACACATGGAAATGGAATGAAAATGGTAACATTGAGAGGAGAGGTTCAAGAACTTCACCCTCATTTCATATTTGCTCCACAAAAATGGATATAACAAAGCAATATATATTGCACATAAAATTTACACACTGTAATGCTAGGTGAACCCATGTGTTGTGATTTAAACACACCAATAGTAGGTACATTCCTGATTCAAATAGGAAGATCATTCCACGATCTAGCAGCTGCATAAGCAACTTTGTTGCAGAAGATGGCAGAATCAAACGACTATCAGATGATGATCTTAACACTCTTGTCGATACATAAATCTGAACACGGTCAGAGATGAATTCAGGTACCATACACTTTTTAATTAATTTAACACTTAATCTTTGGAATCGGACAAAGTTGATAATTTGACCTTTCTATTGACCTTTCTTTTGACCCCAAGGAAGGGTCGGACGATGGGGTCACCATTGAAGATTTGTCCGGGATAGGAGGGGAAACATCGCACCCAATTAAACAAGTAATTTCAGAGAACTGATTGCAAAATACTGATTAAACTTAAGTACAAAGTTAACAGAGAAATATTTTGTCAATGGAAATTATGATCCCATTTCATGATTTCATTTTCAGAGAACTGAAGCGGTTAGACAGCATTGCCAAGTCACCCATCTATGCACTGTTTGGAGAGACCTTGAATGGTTTGCCTACCGTCAGGTCTTACAGGTGAGTCTGATAGTCTGTTTTTCCTCAGAATTCTGCTTTTTTAGAGTGAAGTTGCACACCCATTGTTTTCCTACTACTCTAATAGTTCTCGCTAGCTCAGTTGGTTAGTTCTCGGACTGTTAAACATGGGCTCTTTAGTTTCTATTGATCGTTCGCGTTCGAGTCCAGCTGGAGCTGAGTGTGCGAAAACTATATTATTCTATGAGGGTGTGAATTGCTCAAGCTAGGGTTGCACCAATATGTAGGCCGCAGTAAGCCCTTTGGCCCCAGGGAGTCCATGTAGTGATTTAACCCAATGATTAGAACTGCTCTGTAAAGTGTGCCGAGGCCGTGTAGAATTACAAGTCGGAGGAGCTGCGTAGTGCACTATAAATCGCCTGCATTTATTTTTTATTTATAAAGGAATTGCGTAGATTGGAATATTACTTATTTGATGATGTGGAGGTATGATATGTGAAATTAACTACTGGAAAGTGTCAAATCCAAGCAAAATACAGCTGAGCCTAGTCTGGGTATGTCACTTAGCGGGTGATACTTTCCCGTATTATACCAATGCTGAACCAACTAACAAATTCATACCAGTAAGTCAATCTTAATCATTAAACTACTTGTTTATTTATTTATTTATTTATTTTCTTGCAACTTTTCAAGCTTTAACTCACAAAAATGAACAAAAACAAACCTCTTTTAATGAATGTTTTACTTTCCATAATACTGCACATTCCCATAAGTTTTAAATGCAACGTTCTTACATGCTCAGCGACAGGATTTAATGCGTCTCGATGTGCTCAGTGGAATAATATGAAATATATCGGGTCATAATTTTTCCAAATTTGTTCATTAATTCTGTTAGGGATATGACAAGATCACAGTTTATGATGGTCCCCATAATGGTCTCCTATGTTTTACTCATTCAACTAAAAAACATCATAGCAAGGTTTTTCTTAGTACTAAATCAATGGCCATTTTATGCATGGTTTACCACATGCAAAAGCCCTATGCATCACCAACAAGCGCATCCTATGATACTGGTGACTACAGGGGTACACTGATGGTGGATGCAGAAAGGCATGTCTCAACAGGATGATATACTTCAACATTATTAAGTGGGATGGTTTCATCAGAAGGACTTCTATGAAGAGTAGATCCAATGAACATGTGTGTGTTTCTTCAAACTTCTTGGCCTATTATGATTTCTTTTGTTATTAGACATACTGTAACTGTGATTATATTTTCTAGTAAATGTAATTACAGGGACTCAGCTTTAAAATAGCCAGGGGAGTTTTAAAAATCTCTCCTGGAGGTAATAAGGAGAGCATTGGTAGAGCATTGATATTCGAGCGCGCGTAGCGCGTGAGCATAACGGCGTGGGGTCCAGGGGCCCGCTTAAGGGCCCCTGGTCGGGTCCAGGGGCAACGCCCTGGTGGGGGTCGAGCCAGAGGGCTTCTGCACATAGAAATCAATCTGGTGCCCTTACAGAAGACAGATTTTAAGATTTTTTATAGAGCCTTTTTATGGTTGTTAAGCAGTTCAATCAAATAAAAATGTAGGCCTATTTTTTCCCCCCAATCTGTGCAAAACTAGGTGCTGTAACGAGGTTGCAATTTTTAGCTTTTTTCCCCTCTCGATTTCATCTTTTGATTTTGAAAGTTCCGACTCACATGATTCATGAGTTAGCTTACCGCTGGTCCCTACCAAATTCACGCTCGCTTGAGGTTTCCGTAGACTGATCTCATCATCACTCCTCCTCACTGCCATTTCGCTGCATGTTTCCCGATCAGCAGGTGATAGTTTCTCTTTAAAAAGCATATAATATTAGATTGAGACATGCTTCCGTAAAAAGGAATATTCCAAATAAAATTCAAAACAATGACCTGTCAAATCTGTTACTTTAAAAACATGTAAAACTCCTGGTAAAAATTATCAACACATGCCACAAAAGAGAGGTCAGCGCGGGTCAAGAAATAATAGACACATCGCGGCAATCGTCCAATCACCGCAACGTATGAGGTATTTCCCCATTTTACGTCACTGCTATGCATAAATTAATAAATAATGTTAAGGAAAACACATCGTAAGTCATCGTAAGGTTTGTTATGGCTGTGAAAATGCCTTCAAAAATTATTTTTATGCATATTTATCGTCAAAATGTTACATTTTTAGATAATATTACTTGTTTTTAGCTGAGACTTTTTACAGATTGCTCGATTTTTTATTTTTTAATGACCAATTATTTGCCGTATTTTTTGGTTTTGCTCCGGCGTGGAGAAAACCCCGGGCCTGGGTAATGCAAGGGGCGCGACAAATCGCGCTACCAAAAGTGAGTTAAGGCGCGCAGTAGCGCGCTATCGCGCGCGCGCGCCTTAAAACCGAGTCCCTGTAATTATATTTTCTACAGACATAAATATTGTACATACAAATCTGCCATTGTTTCTAGTCCATCAAGAAGGACTCTGAGTGTAAAACACAAGTCAAGAAGTCGGGCTTACGTCATCGCTTCAGGTTGCGTCCTCACCACTCGTCTTAACCCAGGCTGCCCGTGGTCCTTCCTGATGGACAAATCATACCTTGTTGCTCAAATAAATATTCTATTTCATTCAGATATTTTCAACTATTTTACTTACACCGTTTCTTGTACTATTTCAGTGTTTCTTCCACTGATTGTTCAAGTTATTTATTGTCTTTTGCCTGATGTTTACAGGTGCCAGTCCAAGTTCAGAAAGGAATTGTATGAGAGAATAGACAACAGTGTGTTGACTAATTTGTATTTACAGACGGCAAATAGGTGGCTTGGTGTTAGACTGGTAAGTCTCAGATTGATGAATAAATAGAATAATTACAGGGATTTATAGTGCTTTGGGGGGGAGTGGGAAGATTCCAAATTGGTTTCAGCAGGAGTAGCTATAGCCCCAATTTCTGAATCAGGGGGCTTGGGAATGACAGATAGACTCTGAAAACTAGAAAACTGAAGTGACTTTGACTGCAAATTTTTTGAGGTCAGTTGAACACCTGAACCAAAACTTTCTGTAGTTTTGCTTGGAATGGGGTATTGGGAACTAAACTTTCCAAAAAGAACTTATGAATTTGATATTATGCTTGAAATGGGATTTTCAGTCGACGGATTAATAGAATTTGAATAATAGGAAATTGGAATTCATACATTTCAATTGTTACTCTTTCTCTGTAGGATATCCTGGGTGCATTGTTTGTACTCATATCTGGACTAACAGCTCTTACTGTAGCTACTGTTGGAGAACTAGACCCCGCTTATGTTGGTTTGGCCATTACCTACGCTTTATCTGTAAGTTAATCATATTGTTGAATAGAATGGCTTGTGGCGTAATTGTATTTTACCCTCTTATCCTCAATGCAACCCTTACCCTAAAGCTAATGAAATGTGACATTTCATACAGGAACAATTTTGCAAAAAAATAAAACGAACTGGTCATAAAAAATCTCTGATAAGATTACACTTTATTTATACTCAATCTGTAGTTCATTTGTCACATTTTTTCACAGAAATTGTCACAATGAAGCAAAACAGAGATTGGAAAAACATGCCCTATATTGACTTTCTAGGGTATATTATTACAACTCATAAATGTTTGTGTTCAGTCATTGGCCGATCAAAATCTACTGTATCTCTGAATTACTTGGATACATGGTAAGCCATGCATGTGTGTGCTTTGGGCCCAGTGACTATTCTTTTTCCAATACTTGCTGAAGTTATGCATGAATATAAAGGGAAGTATTATAAATCATATTCCACCCAACAAAATGGCAATTAGTAAATAAGATTCACTGACCATCCAGGATTTGAACCTGTGACCTTTGGAATACTGGAACCAAATCAACAAGAGGAGCTGGTCAGATTATAAAAGTGGATGATATTAAAACAATAGGCCTTCAGTTTGAGCCTCGATCCTATGACATCTTCTAACTCAATTCTAACTTTTTCCATCTAACCATATAGTTCATTTGGTAGAGTGTGGAGCTAGTATAGTTTAAAATTTAAATCCAGAATGGTCAGTGGATGTTATTCGCTGATTGTCACTTTGTTGTGTGGAACATGGTTTATAATATTTCCCTTCATATTTTTCCGACCTCAAATTTACTTTTATTTCTTCTTATGTGTGAGTTTATTAACTCTTTGTGTGTTTATGCTGTTTTACTTTTTCGTTCCATACTGGTTCCAGGCCAGCGTGAAGCTCACATGCCTTGTTAGAAATACAACTGATCAGGAAATAGTAATGAACGCAGCGGAACGTGTGCGCTGGCTTATAAAATACCGCAGGGAGCCATATCAAGGTAAGAAGTAGAGGCGTGAAATTTTCACTGATTCTAGTTTGCATTTACTGATTTCAGTCTTGCATATGGCTCAATACGTCGACCCTGGGTTTCCCAACTGGAAATCAATCTTTACCGAAATTTAATCCCACAATGCACTAGTTAAGCACAACGATGCACCCAAATAGGCGTGAAATGGATGCGCACTACCACCCATCCCAAACAACAATTCAAATCACCCGCTATGAATTGGAGCTAATGTCACGGCTTATTAGTTTTATAGGCAAAACTGTGTTTAAGCTAAAATTTCGGTAAAGATTGACTTCCGGGTGTAAACCCAGGATCGACGTATTGGCTTGTTAGAGATTACACTGATCAACAAATTGCAATGAATTCAGTGGAACGTGTACGCTGGCTTATAATGTACCACAAGGAGCAATATCAAGGTCGCAATAATGTCAGAATTAGTTACAGGCAGTATCAACAATGGTAGAAAATTCTTTTGTTTTTAATTGCTTCAGAAGTAAAAAAGAATTGTCATATCTGCGGAACTGGATGAATAGTTGATGATGAGGTGTGGTCAAAGAAATAAGGAAAATTGGTGCTCGTTGCCATGGAGCAGAGTTATATGCCTCCACATTAGTACAAAATTGGTCCAATTATAGCTATGCATGCACTTACCCAGGAGTGTGCAGAAGAAGCGTGTGCGCCTCGGGTTTGATGTCAAACCTGCAAAATCAGCCTGTTTTTACCAAAAAGTAATCTTGGCTAAACGGGTGTAGCGCATAGACAAGTGTATATGTTTTGTTTCCTGTACAAACTATCTACAATTCCAGCAGCGACTAAAGAATGGCATGCACAGCCATAAAGTGTCAGAGGTACAATAATTTATCCTCCATTAGCAACAATCCAAGATCGCCACAATAAGATTAACACTGCACAAAATTATAATGTTGTCAATCACTGATTTCTCTTATTTTTTTGGTGTGATAAATATTTAGCATTTTAAAACATTAATATGTTGTGATAATAAATGGAGATTATTTTCCTTGACCATGTCATGTTGGTAATTTACATGTGTTAACTTATAACCCTTTCCTGCCGTAGGGATCTGGGGGACACCCTAATTTACTGTCAGCTAAGGTGTA
Organism: Ophiothrix spiculata; assembly: GCA_000969725.1. Lineage (NCBI taxonomy): Eukaryota > Metazoa > Echinodermata > Ophiuroidea > Amphilepidida > Ophiotrichidae > Ophiothrix > Ophiothrix spiculata. The sequence continues at coordinate 24,608 of JXSR01S026247.1, forward strand.
GGACATCCCCCAGATGCCCTAACTAACACTGCAGTATAACTACACTCACTGCCTCTTACCTTCAAAAACACCATCCCAGGCAATGTGTACAGTTCATACAGGTGTTTTTATGCTGAACTCTTATTGAATTATGTAGAATATCTCTAGAGATAATTTCAATTTACTTTAGAAGTCCGTTAAGAGGTAAAATGCCTTCAGCCTTGGGTGGTAAAAGTGGACGGACTGGAAAGGATAATTTGCAATTATCATTTGATGTGCAAATCATTTTCCTTAATCATATCATATCAATCATGTTGGTAATATGTTTGTGTTAACTTTCATAATATGTGACATTATTGTTTGCTTGGCAGGAAAAGAAGAGCCTCCATCTAATTGGCCATCATCGGGCAATATTTCTTATGATACTGTTGACTGTCGCTATGGTAACGACCTTCCATTGATACTGAGGGATGTCAACCTAAAGATTGCAGGTCATGAAAAGGTATGTGTTAGTGTGCTCAGCCCGGGGGGGGGGGGGAAGGGGTGGACTGCATATCTAAAGTGACAGGGATGTGCCTCCGCCAACTCAAAAGTAGGGGCCTTTCATGTAAAATGGACATTTTTGAAAAAGGGGGGTCATTAAGTACACGTCTTGAATAAAAATGGGATCTTTCGGTACAAAGTCTCAAAAAAGGGGGCCCTTTGAGGTATGATGATGTAAAATGGGGGGCATTGGGTACAAATTTTGCAAAAGGGGGTCATCGAGTACAAAGCCTCTAATCATCTACAAATTGCCCATATTTGCAAAGAACCACTATTATAACAACAAAACTGTGGTGCGATTCATTTAGATTCATGGCCGGGGGATAGGGGGTTCTTGAAAATGCAAAAATTTTGTACGGTATTTACCTGCCAGACTTTGAAAAACTGACCATCTCTATACCTATTTTTGGCTCAAAAACCTAATCATTTTGATGGTAAAGCACCAATTTTACTAAAATTGGATGCTTTGTTTGCAAATTATCCCCAAAGCATCCAAGTTATGAAAATTTGTCGCTTTCACCTAAGATAAAAGCCACCCGATCGCTATGCCAAAGTCTGTGAAACCCCTTACCCAAAGGAAGGCACACATATACATCTACCTTGTCAACATTTTGTTTTTCCTTTTCTTTCACATTCCAACTGGTAGATGCTCAAATATGTAGTATGAATTTGTTGTTTGACTGAAAACTACATGCTGCAGTTTCAAGTTGCCAATAAAGAAGAATATTCATGTGAACATCTAAAAAGGGGGGTCATTGAGTACACAAAAGTTATAAAGGGGGGTCTCTGAGTACAGGAAAAATTTCATAAAATGGGGGTCATCCAGTAGCAACAGAAGGCAAAAATATGGGGTCATTCAGTAGCAAGAGATAAGAAAAAGGGGGCCATTGAGTAACACGTGGGCTGGGAAAATAAAAAGGGGGTCATTGGGTACACGGCGATTTGAAAAGTGGGGTCTATCCGGAGGCACATCCTGCGTACCCACCATGGAAGTGCCCCCCCCCCCCCCGGGTGCTCAGGCAACCATTGTTTTAAAAGTCTATACATTAACAATAATAATGAGTGTATAACTTCCTGAATAAATTACATAAGGATGGGTATACATCTCCTCATTACCCCAATACTTGAACAATGACACCCCCCTATAAATATTTTTCATAAGATAATTGAAACTGGATCAGAGATTAATCTTATCTGTTGAGTGTTGGAACTTTATTTTTTTTGTTGGTTGAAAAGCTCTGTTTTGCTGGTTTTGGAAACATGTACCCCATTTGACATTATATTCAACTTTGACCTCTCACTTGCTAAGATTTTTTTTTTATTACTTGTCTACTATTTTTATGTTTCATGTACTGTTTGTTTGTCTTTAATAAAAAAAACATTTCTGTGAGAGATTGCAAATTTCATTGCATTCAGAACATCAGAAACTCTTGATCATCATTTCATGCACAGGGGGTCATACCTAAACATGCAATATTGTTGCGGCTAATTATGTAAAGTTTTGTTCCAATCCAACCCCATTTAAATTTTCTTTCATCGATCTCTTTAAATATCTTTTATTTTTTTATTTAAGTGTCATCTAAAACAGAACAAGCTGACCATTTGCGAGAGTTACTCAATTTGCTTTGTTTTGAATATTGAGCAAGAAATTTTTGGGTTTTTTCACACTCACTTATGCATTTGCTAATACTACCATTTTTCTGCAAATTAAATGGTCTTTTCTTTAATCCCTGATTAGAATATGAAGCTTATACTTTAAAGGTACATGGTCCAATTTTTCAAATTTTGGTTTTCACTGTCATATGAAAGATCATCACCTAAGATGTTTCAATTTCAAATTTCAGTCAAATCGAAACAACCGTTTTGATTTTACGAGCAATTTTGTAGTTTTCATTTGCCTATACTTTACTGTGTAAATAATATTATGGTTACCACTATATTAATAATTTTAACACATTTTCACTTATATCTCCAAAACGCAACATGTTTCAGCCGTAAAATTTCAGATGGGCAATGAGAAAAATATGAGGAACATTTTGGTACCAAAATCTCAGAAAGTTTGAAAAAATGCTGACCCAATCGGACAGGGCTCCTTTAAGTTATCATATGTGACTTACCATTCTCCACAAATTCCAGTAAAATAGGACTATATGGTCAACTTTTTAAATGTATTTTGTTCTATCGCTAAAGTGAAAAAAGTCAACTTTATTTAAGGTTCATGATGGATGGTGACATATTTGAATTGTTTGGTTTACAGATTGGCATCGTAGGAAGAACTGGAAGTGGTAAAACCTCACTGGTCACTCTCTTATTCCGACTGGTTGAGCATTGCAAAGGTATGTAAACTCAATAACCCTTGAAGTATGCAACAAGCAATCAGACTCTAGTACGAGATCCATACCCCTTGTATTCTACAAAATTGTGAAATGGTAGTTTTGTATTGGTTTAGAGATTTAGTAATGATTGATTAGGATTAAGACCAAATCACTGTATATTAGTATTTTTACATGAATTTTTCATGACTTTGTTATTATTTTGGGATAATTTTATTGCTAACACATGTACAAACATTGAACATAAATTCATTTGAATATTCAGCAAGATTTGGTGGTATGTTGTTATGATTCAAGAAGTATGGACTAATTTACTTCCCTGTATGGTCATGTTTGATAATCGGCTACTTGTCGCATACTTCAAGATTTACAGAGTGTAGTCAGTAAAAATAGACAAAATGACACTTCTTTCTTCATAAATTTGTCATTAGAGATCATTATTTTATGGTCTTTTGTAGAGTGACTTGCATTTTCTGCAACGGTGTTTTTTAAAAACAACACTGTCCCATCAGGTATATCAATGAGGTAATTTTAGATACAGGTGTAATTTGTTTCTCATTTCTCAATTTGCTTAGAAAAGAAAATGATTGCAATACATTTATTCAATAGGTACCATCAGTATTGACGGAGTACGCATTGATGCGATCGGACTAAAGCATTTACGACAGGAGTTAGCTATCATACCTCAGGATCCAATACTTTTCTCTGGAAATGTGAGGTAGGCCATTCTTGACACAAACAAGATTTCTGCACACAGCCATTGTGTATCCACAAGTTGTGACAAAAATTAAACATCAACATTGATTCAAAGTTTAGCTAAAACCATCTAAGCTTTTCTCAACATTGGTAAATAATTAAGTTCTGGTTTATTTTGTAATAATGCTTAAACTATTTGCGGTGCGTTCAGAGACAGAATTCTCTATCTTTAATGTCATGTAACTCAAAGTCAATGTTTCTGACATATAACTCATTCCACTTGGGCATGTCGCATATCCTAGCGGTTAGGGCACGGGACTTGTAATACAGAGGTTGTGGTTTGAGCCCCAGAGGCGGCACTGCCGGTCGAACGATGTGTCCTTGTTTCCTTGGGCAAGAAACTTTACTCAAATTGCTCCGTGGTTCGACAGTCACATAAAGCTGTAAATCCTCAGTGTGCGAATGCTCCTTCTTTGGGTGCTGGTGAGTCTATTACAATCATTATTTGTTTGATGTATATAGATCTTGCAAAATATATTCATACTTTTGATTTCCATATTTGCATAACTTGTACATGAAGCTTTCTACATATTTTTGTAAAAACCACAACAAACAAACATGGTTTTCATTTAATTCAGGAACTCCCAATGCTTTCTGTAGACTCCATAAATAAATAGATAGGTCTTGTTAAAACTTATGCAGGACTTATAAAAATGGTGATTCTAAAATGGGTGAATTATTTCATTCAAACAGAACCAAAGGTTTTAACACTGACCTGACAGTTTTGTCCGTCATTCGCCCATGACGGACGAAACTGTCAGGTCAGTGTTAAAACCTTTGGTTCTGTTTAAATGAAATAATTCACCCATTTTGTAATAACGAAGCTGATGAATCTATTTAATGATGATTCTATCTTTGCATTCTGCTTCCTTGACTTATTAACAGATTCAACCTTGATCCAAGGAGCAGAAAATCTGACGATGAAATATGGAGTGCACTGGAAATGGCTCATATGAAGGAGTTCTTGAAATCCAACGAAGGCTTGGGTAAGATGTAGAAGAATTTTATCAGATTCTGATATAAAAGAAAATTTCTTACATGTGCTATATTATTATGTGATCAACATGATTTCTGGATCATTATTGGTATTCAGAATCTGACGATATCCATCAATCGATGCCCATTGACATGAATAATAATAATAATAATAAAACAGTTCTTTTAAAGCGCCTGTCACAGGAGTCTCGAAGCGCATGGTGCTTGAAAACAGGAAAATAACATGAAACAAACATTTACATCTAAATAAGAAACATACATACATAGTAAAAACAATATGCAAAATCTAAATGTCAAAAGCTAGTTTGAATAAGTGTGTTTTAAGACTAGCTTTGAATTGGTTTAGAGTTTTACAGTTCTTAATATACAAAGGAAGCTTATTCCATAGGTCTGGAGATGCTTTGCAAAATGAACGATGACCATATGTTAATGTTGACACTGATGGAATAACAAGATTTAATTTA
>JXSR01S026247.1:65388-79753 GCA_000969725.1 Ophiothrix spiculata
CGGTGAAATAAATTGAGCTCAGAAAAGGTCAAAAAAGTTGTGCTGTTGTTTTTGTCGAGTCCCCGTGCTTATTTAAACAAGGAATATATGTATAAAAGCAAAATAAGATTAAAAGATACACAATAAGCAGTGCAAAACAAGAAGAAATAAAACTTATAAAATGCAAAATATATACACACAGCTAGCTAATTAAAGTCAAACAAAAACATCTGCACATAATGATTGTTCACAAATTTTTATGGCTCATAACATAACTTGTGGATATCGAGTGAAGTTAACCAAAGAGTCTTTCCAATTTTTAATGACCTTAGCAAACATTTGGAAAAGTGAAACATCAAGAAGCCCACTTCAACTCATTTGTTATGGATAGTCACAAATGTGAATCTCCTGGACGGGGTCACTCTCAAAGCAAGGAAGTTGCCCAAATTGCCTATGATCACAACTTTTGATGAGTCATAACTTGACTTGTGGATATCGAATGAAGTTCACCGAGGTGTCACTTTTCTAATCCTCGTAAAACGGTCTTGGCAAATATCTTAAAAGTGAAACAACAAGAGGTCAACTTTACGACTTGCTTGTTATAGACAGTCCCATATGTGAATCTTCTTGAAGGGGTCACTCTCAAATCATTGAAGTAGCCCACAATGCCTATGTCCCAAATGTCAGTTTTCTTCATCACCTAGCATCTTTGTAAATGTCCTCACTTGCCAGCTTTCAGCATTTGATAGAATACACTGTTGGGGTTCTTCATCAGATTTTCGGGTGAGTCAAACTCTTTAATTTGACCATTTTCCAAGACCAAAATTCTGTCGTAATCTTTGACTGTAGACACTCGATGCTGTAATAAGAATCAGAAGAAAAAATAATATTTGAATACAGTACCAATCACAAATCATTGGTTTGATTGATGTTAAAATCTATTAAAATTTCAAATGATTTATCCAGTATATTATCCAGTATATTGTTGGGTTGTCAACTCCTCTCATGCACATTTACTTGGAATAGAACACTGCCTTGGCTCTTGAAATATACTACAATTTCTAAAGGGGCCCACACCAGAAAATCACTATGCAATTCCTGTAATGTTCTGATTTCTGGTAAAAAAGCTGGACCTGTTTTATGCTATTGTACAAGTATCTAATTGTGTTTGTTGAAATTTTATGTTCCAAATGAAAGCTACGTATGTGTTCTGAATAAACTAAATAAACTTAAATTTAAAATTTAGATTTTCAGTTCAAAGTATGCAAAAGGATTATGAAAATGGAGAAAAAGGGTTTTAAAGCTGAAAAATAGGTAAGAAAATGAGAGGGTTCTGTTTGGGCCCTCATAGTGTAAAATGAGATGAAAAGACACCCATACATTGAACTATATCTGTCCATTTTCTTTCCATTGGTATGTAATTTGGATGGAATACCTTACTGCTTCACTTTCAAAAATGTTTTTTCCCAGTCATATTTCAATGGAGGAGTTATTTACCGGTGTGCGCCCTAAAGGGGTTTATAAGGGGGCACTATACAATAGATTTTCCCATTGAAACACACGTTAAATTTTGCTCACAAAAATGTCTGTATCTTCGTTATTGCAATACTTACGGTGTCGTGAGTGGTATCATTTTAAAGCTACGGACCTTGCCTACAATATGATCTTGCAAAAAGTAAACTTTTTTGCAAATTCGGAATTTCTACAAGTATGTCAGAAATTCAGTGCTATCTGGTGAAGAATTCGGTGTTTTGCACCGATTCGCATTTCATCAGATTATTCCGCCGCGATTAAAGTTGATCGGCTTTATTTCTCTACTTTATCTCTGCATTAGTGTCAGATGTTTATATTGATACCACACAAAGCAGTATAACTAGCTTCTTTTACGATTTATGAATCAAAAATGGCGACATTCATTGTTTTCTAGAGGACTATGTTGCGGGTTGCACATTTTAGTGGCGTACTAATTGTATAGTGCCCCCATAAGCATTATTCTTCAGGTGATGGTGTCACCTGAAGAACCATTTCAAGAGCCATTAACACATGGGAGAGAAATTTTGAGCAATTTTTCATACTCTAGTCATGAGGCGTTTAATAAACATACCATATGGCAGCCATTGCAGATATGACTTTCTTGCACTCACACGACCAAATATGACATTCTTGAATTCATATGACAAGATGTGACTGTCCACCACAAACCAGCAGTAAAGTCACCCAGTGGTCAAATTCAATTCATTGAAGATTTAAAAAGAACATATCTTCACCTTTAAAAGGATACTTGTTTCAAGTTCATACAAAACTTAAAAGTGGAGTTATGATTCTTCGAAGCATAACATGTCTGAAACGCAAGTTAAAGTTGTTTCTTTTTTATGCACATTTCCTTATTCACAACATCTAGAAAATTTTAGTTTTCAAATATTTTGGAGTTGAAATGAATGATGAACATAAGAAAGCCATGGACATTTCAAATCGCCAGAAATAACAATTTTGTCTGGATATATGGCTAACTTTACTGGAGGTTCATGGTGGATGGTCACAGATATGGTCCAGCCATTCACAAGTACTTACAGCAATAGTGAGGACAGTCTTCTCTTTGAATATTGTATGGACAGATTTCTGTAAGAATGCATCCTGTAAAAGCCAGAAAGAATATGACAAGAAATATCAGTCAACACTTGGAAGAGTGTGTAAAAACTTGGGCAGGAAAAATTGAAAAACAGGACATTTTGAAATTATCGGGGATAAGCCGACCAACATATCATGGGAAATCTGCCCTCTTTTTGGCCAAAAACAGTAAACAATTATGATTTTTATCCTGACAGTGTGTCACTTGAAAAGATGCTGCTATCAGTCATATTCAAATACAACCATGTATTCTTTTCATTTAGTAACGGGATTTAAAAGGGATAAATATTGAAATAAAACATTTCCCCTTATACAATTAAGAAATCTGCTGAATTCTGCAGAATTACTCATGGCAAATCTGGCCCTATAATACAGTTTTTGGAAGAAAGGCGCCAGCACTTAGCCTACTTCTGAACATGCCTATTGAAGCACTCAGTAATTTTAGCTCCAGAAACCATCTGTAGCTCCATTATTGTCACACTTACAGCATTGTAAATGGTATCATTTTAAAACTACAGAGGGGGTATCAAAAAGTTTTAAAGATCACCAAGAAGGAATACAGCCAGGAACAAAATTTTATAATGTGACCCTTAAATCATCTTTGTATAGCCTCTTTGCAAAGTAAAACATTTCTAACACTTAAAACTTAGCGTCCACAGACTGACATTGTACAGGTCCTCTTTAAGCCAAAATATCCATATTGTATATCGCTAAAAATCAACATTTTCAGGTCGGACATGCTTTAACCCTTTCCAGTCTGACCACTTTTTCTGCCCCAGGCTGACGCCATTTTACCTGTAATCTGACACCTTAAGTAAATTAAATTTATCTTTAGAAATATTCTACATTATTCAATGAAACATCAGCCTAATAGACCGTTATGAACTGTATACATTGCCTGTGATAGTGTTTTGGAAGGTTAGAGGTCATGAAATTAGTTATACTTCAGTGTTAGTTAGGGCGTCGCTCAGACGCCCTACGCCTGAGCTGGCATTAAATTTATGGCGTCGCTCAGACGCCCTACGACAGGAAAAGGTTAACTATAGGTTAATAAATGCACATTTCATATCCCAAGTGAAATGAGACAAAATCATGCACGTGCAGTCAATTTCAATGTGTTCAATTCACAAGGCCCGTCCCGTCGGAGCCGAGTGCATTGGACAGCAATCAAAATTACCACAAGTGCATTGATTTTGCCTCATTTTACAAGCATAATGGAATGCAAATTTATTAATGTAATTCATACTCGACAGAAAGATAAAATTGTATCTGTTGTGAAATGAAATAAGGCCTTTATATGACTATTAAAGTCCAAAACTTCTCTAAACTAAATAAATAATCATCTGACAAAAAAAAAATTAAAAGCACCAATAATGTGTATTTGGCCATAAATGAACATATTTAATGGTGATCAAACAGCGGTGAATGTTTTTAGGAGTTTGTCGCAGGCTGCACATTTCAATGGCGGACCAACAGTATCCAAAACCCACCCCTTACCTACCTCATTACATAATTATGCCCATCTGTACCATAAATTAAGTGATGCTTATCTGAAAAAAAATATGGCAATTATGAAGTGTACATCTTCTAAAAACATACCGTTTGAAGATCAATGGACGATGTAGCCTCGTCCATCACAACAACTTTGGTATCTTGAAGAAACGCCCTCGCTAGACACATGAGCTGACGCTGTCCGACACTCAGATTCTCTCCCCCTTCAGATACTTCAAAATCTATCGAAACATCAATGACAAAGTTATATTGAGAGGGTAATATCATGAAAAGAAAAAAAGGAGTCATGCTCTGAGTGCAAGTCGGTATAAACTTGCACAATAAATGCATGTTTAAAAACTGCATGACTAGCACTGTTTACTTAGAGAATTAGAGGTGATCTATCAATAATGATTCAGAAATCATGTTGATCACATAATACTATATAGACTATGGGGCATAGGGTGAAAAAGTGAAGTTCTGTAGTCCCATCAGCGGCACTGAAAAATAACATTATGAATTGATTAAGATGTAGTTACTGATGAATTATCACCTTTGTTCACCTGACCATTTTGGCCCGTTAATGAGATAATCCCAAAATTCAAATTATGGCAGTAAAACATGAATTCCCTTTAAAAAAGTCAGATTTGTTCTATCTTACATATACTTATTATGTTATTAAACTACTTTATAGTCACTGTTTTGATAAGAATGAATTAAAACATATTACTACTGATTCTGATACAATTTTTTTTCTTTATTAATTTGCTTAATTGTAACGTGCACTTGATGTAAATGGGCTAAAAAAGACATTTTATGCTGAAAATCATTGCTGTGATGACTATGCTGGAAAATAACTTCACTTATGAAGTTACTAATTAGAAATGACATAGTTTTCAAATTCTTATTCATTTTCATTGGCCTATTAATGATACATTCATTAGATACGATATTTCAACAAGAACTCCCATTTAAAAAGCCAGAATTTCCCATTTATAAAGCCAGATTTGTTGTACGGTACCTTACACATGATCATGTTATCAGTTGCTTTACAGTCATTGTTTTGCGAAATGAATTAAAATATTGAACTTATAATGTTGATATCATTTTTCTTTATATCATTTACATAATATAACATGCACTTGATGTAAATGTGTCAAAATGGACATTTAATGCTGAAATATCATGTTGTGATGACAATAGTGGAAAATATCTTCGCTTGTTAAATACGATGATAATGCTGATTAAAAAATTGATAGTTTTACCATATTTAGTGGTATGTTAATGATGCAATCAAATAATCATTTTCTGACATTTAAACAAGAATTCTTTTGAAAAGGTCAGATTTGCACTTAAGTATAATTTCTGGTGCTATTTCTTGCTTTTTGCATGGAAGGCATTAATTTTGTTATACTGAAAAAGTTAAATCGGTCTAAGTGATAATGCAGATAAAAGTGTATAATTTTTTTTTTTCACATCTGTAATATATACACGATGTATGAAAATGGCCTAGATACTTTTATAACAATGTCAATCGGTTCTGAAGCCAAAGATATTAATTTTAAGCCTTTTCATATGCAACTGTAATTGGAAAGCCTCATTGTAAATGGATAAATGTAATTAGCTGGGAAGAAATGAGAGAAAATGAAAGTTGTATATATAAAATATCCTGAAATTGTAGATAAATGTAGCAAATTGGGCTAAAACTCATGAATGAAAGTAATGGTTAGTTACGATGGGTTGCAACAAGACAGACTTTGGGGAAGGAACGGATTTTGAATGGAAACTTGGGCAGGTTTTTTTTATAGATTTTTTTGCTGATGAAACTAATTGCCATTCGGGTCCAAGATCTTCCTAGTTTCACATGGAGAATAACCTGTGAAAGCAGATGAGCTGAAAACTAAAATGTACATGTATACAGCGTCTGGAACAGAACTCGACGGCAAGACAATGGAAGTACATAGCGCTAATACACTTTCTCAGATTAGAACATTCAAATCATATATAAAAGAATAAACCTTGAAAAATGGAGAAAATCACATTAAAATTAAACTTCTGAACTAACCAGACAAGCTAGCTGTGGACAGGAGAAGAGAAAATGTGTATAGATGTATGGGGAGGAAAGTATTCAGGAAGGAACCAGTGGTTGAAACAAGACAAAACAATTTTGGACAAGGGAAGGAATATACATGTTGCAATGAAAAATTGCACAAAGGTAGCAGACTGGATAAGAGGATGAAAAGAAAAATGTACATTTTTGTATCTAGGGAAAGTTCAGTTGAACCAACTGTGTATTGGGAAACCTACCAAATAACAAAAAGAAAATCTTTTGAGCTACCCACAATTTGATCCAGAGTGGTCCTCCAAGTATTTCAAAAACTTTCTTGGCATGTATTCAGGGGGTGACTACAACAATCATCTGATGAAGCAGCACCCTGATTTCTTTTTTTTTTACATGTGAAGTAGAGATTGGACAACTTTGACCGAGTACCAGTAGCATATGAAACTTTTTTTATAATGGCTTACCAAGCAAGCTTTTTAAGGTTACGAGAACATGGAGCAGTTTCTCCAAATTTCATTGGGATTTGACCTAAATCAGAGGCAAATGTTGAAGGACCAGAGGAAAATTGTCAAAAAAAAGCACCAAGGAAAGGATGGTAAACTTTTTTCACGACACAGGAACCAGGGGCAACTTCTTTAAAAATATTTTGTTGTTCATATTAATGATTTGATATGAACTGGGGCAATTGAAATACTGGGAGAAAATTCCCCTTTTATTCCCTTTATAAAAGCTTGTGAGTCGTGACCAGATGTTAGTGAAGGCGCAACAAACTAAATAACTTAATGCTACAACCATAGACTGATAAAGGGCTTCAATTCTACCTAAAGGCAAATATCCCTCCACTTGGTATTTGTCTGATAAATTGGGATCATCAAAAATATGTGATTTTGCAGCATGAATGGTTATTTTCATTATTAGTGCTTTACACAACGCAAAGGTAAAATTAAATGTATATAAGAAAAGTTTTTTATATAAGTTTTATTATTAATTGATGTTTTATTATTAATTGATGTTTTATTCACTTTTGACAAATCAATGTATCACATGCAACAAGCTCCTCAACCCTACTAAATCTTGCAATATCCCATTTCAACAAAATTATTAAAATTGCCAACATGGCCAAAGTCATAGAATGAAAAATCATCTATCGGAGTTAGCTATGATCAGGAAATCGCTGCCTTAATGGCCCGGTTCTGTGGTTGGTGGTGCTTGATGTAGAATCAGAGTGCGGGAGGTCTCTTGTTTGAAAACCACTGACTTATTTTAGCCAAGCATGCAGATTTCAGAGGAGGTGTTTTCTTAAATGGAGAATTTTGCAAAAAGTGTTAAGGTTGATCACATATTTTTAATGGGACTTTTAAAAATTAAAGTTTGTTTGAATGTCATAATCTAATAAGATGGTTTAGTGATTTCATTAACAGGCCAATAAAGATTGGATAACAATGGTGTTCCTTCATTCAGTTTCATCTTAAATAATTTATTATCTTAATTCATCATTTAAGATTGAAAAACTATAAAATTTCTCATCAGTAATTTCATTATAATCATAACGTGAAGTTATTTTTCAATATTGTCATCATAACATGATTTTTCAGCATGAAATGTTCATTTTTGGCTAATTTTCATCAAGTGCACGTTGGAATTATGCAAATTATGTAAAGAAAAATTGTTTTAAAATCATCACATAACTATTGTAATTCATTATTGACAAAACAATGAGCTTCAATGCCCAACAAGCAAGACTTTTTGCACCAGAAAAAATTTACTGTAACACAAATCTGTCTTTTTAAATGGGAATTCTTGTTGAAACATCGTATATCTAATGAATGTCATTTACAGGACAATAGAAATGAGTAAGAATTGGAAAACTATGACATTTCTAATAAGTAACTTCATATATGTGAAGTTATTTACCAGCATTGTTATCACAACAATGATTTTCAGCATAAATGTCTTTTTTAGCCCATTTACATCAAGTACACGTTACAATTATGCAAATTAATAAAGAAAAAATTATATCAGAATCAGTAGTAATATGTTTTAATTCATTCTTAGCCAAACAATGCCTATAAAGTAGTTTTATAACATGATAAGAATATGTAAGATAGAACAAATCTGACTTTTTTTAAAGGGAATTCTTGTCTAAATGCCATAATTTGAATTTTTGGGATTATCTCATGAACGGGTCAAAAATGTCAGGTGAACAAAGGTGAAAATTCATCAGTAACTACATCTTAATCAATTCATAATGTTATTTTGCAGTGCCGCTGATGGGACTACGGAACTTTTTTTCTAGAGCACTTACAGGCCAATACACCACAGTCTAATAGTACATGAAAGAATCAGAATCTGATAAAATTCTTCTATATCTTACCCAGGCCTTCATTGGATTTCAAGAACTCCTTCATATGAGCCATTTCCAGTGCACTCCATATTTCATCGTCAGATTTTCTGCTCCTTGGATCAAGGTTGAATCTGTCAATAAGTCATGGAAGCAGAATGCAAAGATAGAATCATCATTTTAGAAGTACCGCATAAGTTTTAACAAGACCTATCTATTTATTTATGGAGTCTACAGAAAGCATTGGGAGTTCCTGAATTAAATGACACTCATGTTTGTTTGTTGTAGTTTTTACAAAAATATGTAGAAAGCTACATGTACAAGTTGTGCAAAAAATGGAAATCAAAAGTATGAATATAATTTGCAAGATCTATATACATCAAACAAATAATGATTGTAACATTATTTGTGACATGCTCAAGTGGAATGAGTTATATGTTAGAAACATTGACTTTGAGTTACATGACTATAAAGATAGAGATTTCTGACTCTGAACGCATCATAAATAGTTTAGGCATTATTTAAAATTAACCAGAATTTAATAATTTACCAATGTTGAGAAAAGCTTACATGGTTTTAGCTAAACTTTGAATCAGTGTTGATGTTCCATTTTTGTCACAACTTGTGGATACACAACCCAGGGGGACCGCTCAAGAAGGCAATTGGTACTCATGCTCATCATATAAAATGGCGTAAAAGGGTTTGATTTGCCCCACCAGTGGCGTCTACAATTTTGGAAAAAGGGGTCGTTTTTAGCACAATTTCCACTAAGAGTCACTTTTCACTTTATATCACTCAGTTGAGTATCGTGGTGAACACGTTCTGCATAAAATTCTAAAGAAAAGAGAAATAAGCATGTATACATTTTAATAAGTAATTTGTAAGAAAAAGGTATTACAATCGTACACCGTTACGCCATATGGGGTGCGATTTACATCATCTTGTGTCATTTAGGGGTGTCTTTTCCACTCAACAATTACACCATTGAGGGTCCAATTTGGAGGTGCTCTGACAAACATGAGTACCACTTTAGTATCCGAGCGGTCCCCCCGGGATACACAATGGCTGTGTGCAGAAATCTTGTTTGTGTCAAGAATTGCCTACCTCACATTTCCTGAGAAAAGTATTGGATCCTGAGGTATGATAGCCAACTCCCGTCGTAGATGTTTGAGACTGAGTGCATCAATGTGTACTCCGTCAATACTGATGGTACCTAGTCGAATAAAAGTATTGCAATCATTTTCATTTCTAAGCACATTGAGAAATGAGAAATAAATTACACCTGTATCTAAAATTGGTTCATTGATATACCTGATGGGACAGTGTTTTGTTTTCAGAAAACACCATTTTCGAAAATGCAACTCGCTTTACAAAAGACCATAAAATAATGATCTATAATGAAGAAAGAAGTGCCGTTTTGTCTAATACTGACTGCACTCTGTAAATCTTGAAGTATGTAACAAGCAGCCAATTAACACACATACACAATATGACCATACGGGGAAGTAAGTTAGTCCATACTTCTTGAATCAATCAATCAATCAATCAATCAATCAATCAATCAATCAATGATACACAGTACTTGCATGACATGCATACCCCATTAAGGAGTCTATTCATACAGGTGAACAACGGCTTTACGTAACTTCCGAACCACGGAGCAAGTAGATCAAAAAAAGAAACAAGGAGACGAAAACCACAACAACACACCACCGAATCTTGCTGAATATTCAAATGAACTTATGTTAAATTTTTGTCCATGTGTTAGCAATAAAATTATCCCAAAAAAATGACAAAATCATGAAAAATTCATGTAAAAATATTAATACACAGTGATTTGGTCTTAATCAATCCTAATCAATCATTACTATAGTCTCTAACACAATACTAAACTACCAGTTCACAATGTTGCAGAATACAAGGGATACGGTATGGACCTCATAACAGAGTCTGATTGCTTGTTGCATACTTCAAGGGTTATTGAGTTTACACACCTTTGCAATGCTCAACCAGTCGGAATAATAGCGTGACCAGCGAGGTTTTACCACTTCCAGTTCTTCCTACGATGCCAATCTGTAAATCAAACAATTCAAATATGTCACCATCCACCATGAACCTCAAATAAAGTTGACTTTTTTCATTTTGAGCTATAGAACAAAGTAAATTTTAAAAATTTTGAGCACAGTCCTACTTTACTGGAGTTTGTGGTGGAAGTTCAGTCACATATATAATTAGTACAAGAAATTATCATATTCTAATTAGGGATTCAAGACAAGATCATTTAATTTGCGGATAAAATGTAGTATTAGCAAATGCATATGTGAGTGTGAAAAAAACATGAAATTTCTTGCTCAATATTTCTGAAACAAAGTAAATTGAGTAACTTTTGTAAATGATAAGCTCGTTCTGTTTTAGATGATACTTAAATAATAAATCAAAGATATTTAAAGGAATCAATGAAAGAAAATTTAAAACTTGACTGAAATGGAGTTGGAATGGAACAAAACTTTACGTAATTGAGTGCAACAATATTGCATGTTTAGGTATGACCCTCTGTGCATGAAATGATGATCAAGAGTTTCTGATGTTCTGAATGCAATGAAAATTGCAATCTCTCACAGAAATAATTTTTTAATAAAGACAAACAAACAGTACATGAAACATAAAATAGTAGACAAGTAATAAAAAATTAATCTTAGCAAGTGAGAGGTCAAAGTTGAATACAATCAAATGAGGTACTTGTTTCCAAAACCAGCGGAAACAGAGCTTTTTAACCAAAAAAATTTAACAACACTCAACAGATAAGATTAATCTTTGATCCAGTTTCAATTATCTTCTGCAAGATATTTATGGGTGGGGTCACTGTTCAAATATTGGGGTAATGAGGAGATGTGTACCCATCCTTATGTAATTTATTCAGGAAGTTATACTCTTATTATTGATAATGTATAGACCTTAAAAACAAAGATAGACCTGAGCACACACACATACCTTTTCATGACCTGCAATCTTAAGGTTGACATCCCTCAGTATCAATGGAAGGTCGTTACCATAGCGACAATCAACAGTATCATAAGAAATATTGCCCGATGACGGCCAATTAGATGGAGGCTCTTCTTTTCCTGCCAGGCAAATGATAATGTCACAAATTGAGGAAATTAACACAAAAAAGTACCAACATGCATATCTTAATTGGGGCCATATATACATGACATGATCAAGGCAAATGATTTGCATACACTCCCGGTCAAAAGTGTTTGTGCACACTTAAATACGGGCAAAAACCTAATTATTATATAAAACGACCTAGACTCTTAAACATTTCATGCTTTTTATAGGTGCTATATGTATCCAATATAAATAATCCATGTTTCCTCTGATATTTGACTCTTCCTTCACCATAAAAATATGGCCAATTTCCTGGACTATATACAAATACACCACACGAAATTTTTGATATGTACCTATAGATTTAGTTTATTATTCAGTGGTCGTTATCACCGTGTAACTGTAAAGAACATTTCAAGGTTATAAGTTTTCCAACAAATGTGCAGTTACGTATTTAAACTCCATTTTGAATGTGCAGAAGAAAGTATACAGTATGTTTAGCATGCCATATTTTCAAATGTAGTAAATGCAATTCCTGTTGAGTTCTTTAGATCTATATATATAAAATATAAAATACGAAAAAAATGATGCAAATGATGAACGGTTCTCGAGATATTGCTGGTTAAATGTTTTTGTGCGCAAACACTTTTGACCGGGAGTGTATCTGCATTTTTACAAAATTTAGGAATTGGTGCTCTCTGCCATTTGTTTTTTTGCAGTGTAAACCCCTTTGAACCGTATTTTATGAGTTTGAGTTATAGTTATAGTTGTAGTTATAGTTGTAGTTATAGTTGTAGTTGATTTTATAGTTACAGCTGTTTTATAGTTGCAAGTTTGTAGTTGGTGAGTTATAGTTACAGTTTGAGTTACAACTAGAGTTGCATTTATAGTTTGATATACAAACAGTGGTAGTGTTGATGAAATCAAATGCAAATTGTAAATATTCATACATATATTTGCCTGTTATTTAAATCATCAAATATTTAGCACATGTGGTCCACTTACAGTATTCTGAAGGGCTTGTAATAAACCCATATGCATTGAATGTCTTTTCCAATGCTTTTAGGCCAAGGTTTGTCAAGTACGATCCCGCCCGTTTAACTATGGGAAGTCTGACAATTATGTTGAAATAAAACGTAAAATTCATGGTAAAATTGCTAATGACAGCAACCCGGACGGCGGTCGATCGCTGGATTACTTTCGATAAAAAAAGAGAGAGAGAGACCAGGGCGTACCTCTACGCTCTAAATTGGCACTTTCACTTAGCAAAGCACACCGGTTTTGGAAACGAACCATTTTTTTCCCTAAATAGAACAAAGTAGGTGGTCAATTTAATTGTGGATGGTTTACAATCGAATAGCAAAATCGACGGTAGGGGTTTTGAGTGAAACAAAATGCACACTTACTATGCAGGAGCAAGTGTACTTTAGGCCCCGTCCGGAATTTTAGGGTTAGGGTTTAGGGTTAGTGTTAGGGTGAGGTTTAATTTAGGGTTATGGTTAGGGTGTAGGGTTAGGGTTAGTTTCAGGGTTAGGGTTACGGTTTAGGGTTAGGGTATAGTTTTTGATGGGACCTAAAGTATACTTTTTCCTCTATGCATTTAAGTGAAGATTTATGCGATCTGCCTACAGCTATCGAGCCAATTTTGAACTAATCTGGAGGCATAACAACTCAGCCCAATGACAGCTAGGACCGATTCTCCCAAATTACTTTGATCACACCCCATCATCAACTGTTCATCCAGTTACACAGATATGGCAATTATTTTCAGTTCTGAAGCAATTTAAAACTAGAGGTAATTCCGTCACTGTAGTGACGCGGACCCTGCCGCAAACCTTTTTCAAAGATTTGCGTGATCTCAAAAGTGGTCCTTGTTTGATTGACAGGTATAATCTACAACAGTTTTAATGCATAAGCCACGCAATAATGCAACGCAACTCTGAGAGAATGAAATGTTTATGAAAATCACGTTTTCTCACCGTCAATATAGAGATTAAGAAAAAAAGGGGGAACCTATTGCTTTTAATGTTAGCAAATCTAACATTTATAATTAGGACTTATTCAATAGAAATCTGCCCGATGGAGAGATTTACCTGATAAAGAATTGTGAAAAAGAAAAAATGAAGCACTTGTTGTTTTAATGTTAAAAATCTGTTTATGTTTATAATTAATCCAATTTAAACTTTAAAAAAAAAACCTTTAGTCTGCAGCAGAATTGAACCCGGAACTATCTGCGTCGGAAATGGGTCATATGATTTGTTGGGTTGGGTCAAACATTATTTCGACCAAGTTTAGTAAAGATCCGCCATTGTTTGTAGAAGTTATGGTGATTTTGGTAAAAAAAAATCAATATTTGACCCATGTGACCTTGTGACCCCTATGGGTCACATGACTTGTTGGAGTAGGGTCAAAGACTATTTTGACCAAGTTTAGTCAAGATCTGCCATTGTTTGTAGAAGTTATTGTGATTTTGGTAAAAATCAATATTTGACCCGTGTGACCCCATGTGACCCCGCGTCACCCCCATGAGCACGTCTGTTGTTAAAACTCTTGAGCTCTTTACTATATGTTGTATGTAATAATAGAACATGGTCCGAGAGTCTAAGACACTGGTTTATTGGTAGCGAATCTTCAATAAAATCCATATTTCTACATCAAATCACTCGGTAGACATATTAAAAGACATTAATGCTTCCATTTTATAACACAACGAGTTTTATTTCACTCATAAATTACACATAAAGATGATTTTACGT
>JXSR01S026247.1:108298-123443 GCA_000969725.1 Ophiothrix spiculata
TTATATATAATTTTTAGCTGAAATTAGCCGATTTGATAGATTTTTTTGCGCGCATTACAAAAAATCCTAATTTTCCTCCGACCATTTTTGCTCAAAAAAGCTGCCCCACCCTAAAATTTTTACCTTCCGCCGCCACTGCAAGATTGCGCACTTAAAATTCAATGTCATTGCCATCTTGGGATAACCAAAAAAGAAGTACCAAACCAGCTTTGAACGGAGTCCTGATCAGTGTTAAGGCCGTGTGGCGTGCCATTGGCACAGGAACCCTGGAAATTGGCACAACAGGTTTCTGAAAATATGTCAAAAACATGCTTTTTCTTGCTTTATTTAGTTTGTGATTATGGCTCAAGCAATTCTGAAATTGGTTGAATTGGTGCAGCCACAAAACCTTACGAGGGAACAATATGAGGGATAAATTGGATAATCTCGACTTACATTTCTTAGTTTTACTTCATACCATATATCAGAGAGTTTTTTAAAGGAGCGTACTGAGTAAGGCTGTTGATTTTCATTTAAAGGTACATGGTCCGATTTTTCAAATTTTAGTTTTCGCTGTCACATGAAAGATCACCACTTAACATGTTTTAATTTCAAATTTGAGTCAAATCGGTACAACCGTTTTGATTTTATGAGCAATTTTGTATTTTCCATTAGCCTATTCTTTACTGTGTAAAAAATATTATGGTTACCATTTTATTAATAATTTTAACACATTTTCACTTATATCTCCAAAACACGACATATTTTATCTGTAAAAATTCACATGGGTAATGAGAAAAATATGAGGAATATTTTGGTATCAAAATCTCAGAAAGTTTGAAAAAATGTTTGCCCAATCGGACAGGGCTCCTTTAATTTGCTAAACGTTTAAACAGATTTTACTTGGACTGCATACACGTTTAACTGAAAACTTTTATGATCTACTAAAATTTAGCATTATCATATATAACGAAAAAAGTCTGACTTGATCTATGTAAACAATTAAATGTTTAATTGGATATAATATTGACAGCATTAGTTCTGAGTTCACCAATATGTATTACTTGATTTCCATCAACATGCAGTCTTTTAAATTACACTTTTTATTATTAAAGGAAACCAGTAAAAGAATGTGCATAGACTACATATCTGCAGGGTCGAGCAATAGATCTTGGTGCCCTATTAACTTGCTCTGAAGCCAAGACTGATCCCTTACATTTTTTCATCCTTGTCTTTACTAAAAGTGATGTTCTTCTCCAGAGATCTGTTGAGTAACCAAGCTTTCTGAGGACAGTATGCGACCTTGGGGCTAATGTGGCTGGAAAGTACAAACAAGAAAACCAATAATGATAATATTGAGGCAATATTCACACATGAGTATATAGCTGTAACTATTTTACCCGATCTTGAGTCACTCACATGCCAATTACCAAGTATCCACTTTTGGTTAAAAGTTATTTCAAGTTACTTGTGTTGTGGGTGTCCTGTTCAGGGGCCACTAGTGCTAAAGTGCAGGTTTGTGTTCATGTGTTGACAATCTAGTAAGCCACTCATGCCTCACTTAATGGTTAAAAGTTATATCAAGTTACTCGCATTGTGGGTGTCCCACTCACGAGCCACTAGTGCTGACATGCAAGTCGTGTCCATGTGTTGACTCGCTAGTGAGCCACTCATGACTCACACTTAGGGTAGGCCTGGGAGTTTCGGGAATTATTGCTCCCGAGACTCGAGTTGGTTTTTCGGGCGGGACTCGGGATTCCCGAAAATAATCCCGAAATATGAGAGTGCCGTTCACGTACGCAAAAATTGTGTTTCATTGCATGTACTATGCTATGTCATGTGTGTTAGACTGCCGAATATGGCAACTTGTAATGCTGTCATTTTTTGACAATTTGATACAGATTTTCAGACTTACCAAAGTACTAGTCCGTAAGAAATGTTTTTAAAATAATGACGATGTCCTTTAATTTTATTATTTTCAATGTGAAATTCGTGGTCGAACTCGGGTTGCGCTGTGTTCATTTTGTCCACTAGCTAAGCTTGTTGGTCGTGTTTCGTGTACACCATGTGGTACACGGTTCAATTTTTAGATGATGGAGAATTTGTTACTGCATTACTATAATTCGAACTGTTATAGACCAAAATTTTTACTAATACATTGTTGCAACCAAAAATATTATAAAATGAAGGAAAAGTAAAGATTATTGCGATAAAATCAAGATCAAAATGTTGCTTTTTTCATGTTATTTACGCAAATAAAACCCGGAAGTAAACGGCGCCTTTTCAGCGGTACCCAGTTTTACGTTGCTCCAATGCAATGCTACTAGTACCGGTGGGAAAAGATCGCGTGACTCGGTGATTCGATCTTGTTATGAACTGCGCATGTGTAAGTGTGATAGTTAGTAGTTTATGAAAATAAGAACATCGCCATCTAGTGACATTAATAATAATAAAAAAAAAAAGTTCATTTTTCGCGATCGAAGCGTAATTTTTTTGTTGATAAAATGACATTTTATCGGACAGCTTTGGTTTGTTTCGTGTTTTCGTCTATCGCATATTTCTTACGGAACACGAATCTTGCGTTCGTGTACCGGTACAACACTACTTTCGGATCATTGGAAATACATTAAAATGGATTACTACAGCTTGCATACGTAAATTGTAAGTTCAATTACACCTACTACGAAAATGAAAAGTTGGTACTTTTAAATTGGTACCACTTTCGGGAATCGGGAACATTTTTTTGTTCCCGAGTCCCGACTTTCACGGGCGGGACTCGAATTCCCGGGTCCCGATCCCAAATTTACTCACACTCAAACTAAACACAAGTAGACTTGGCTGATTAAGTGTGAACACATTGCACATCAAATAGTTGAGTGCTAAAATTGTAAAACAACAGTTCACTCTGCATTTTCCCACTGGCCAATTGCTGTACTACTGCTTTCCTTTTTGTAAAAATGCCAATCAACAGCAGTAGAAAGTCATTTTTAGTTGAATAGCTTGTGATCTTCACATATAGAAATTTTGTTTTCTGACTTTTAATTGTTTGACACCCTGATTTAGTGTTGACCGATCTGGTTTTATCACGGATATAATAGCTTAAGTCTGTCATTAAAGAACACATGCACTGATTTTTTTATAACATTATATTTGTTTTGTAGCTCCATTTCTCTTTAATCATGTTTATGTCCATGTCAGCATTCTTATATCTGATGAGAATTTTTTCCATTGCAAAATGATTTTTTTCCCAAAAATGTCCTTGCATAGATTTAGAGCATAATAACAGACTCGCCACCTTTTTTATTCAAGCATGGGGATCAAATTGCGGGTATTTGCCAATGATGCATCACATTGTGTCATGATGCGCGGATATTGAAAACACACACACGTAATGCATGTGTGCGCAGATATTGAAAACATGCACACGTGCATTGCTTGCAGGTTCGCTTATCATAAGTGAATTATTATTTGCACGGTTTGTCTCTACGCGCAACCGAATCTCGGCCCCCGGAGTTGATTTTGGTGGGGGCAGGAACCGAGTATACGGGCAGGAACCGAGTGGACCTGAATACCCCAATTTGAGCTCCATGGCTGACAATGCCATTACACAGCCTGGTATCTCCGCTAGTTGTGGGTTCGAGACCCGGCCGCAGCAGTTTTCGTCTCCTTGTTTTCTTGGCTAAGAAACTTTACTCTACTTGCTCCATGGTTCAGAAGTCGTTGGTCCCATGTACGAATAGACTCCTTCATAGGGCATGCATGTCATGCAAGTACAGTGTATATTGATTGATTGCTTGATTGATTGGATGATTGATTGATTGATTGATCTCTATAATGATGATATAAATTCTGATTCTTTTTTGTGATGGGCAATCACATTTTTACAGTACTTACTTATTCCACATTATATCACCATGTTGTTTGGTCATTTCTCCCAAAAATGCAGAAATTAGCGACGACTTTCCACTCCCAACCTTCCCTACTATCATGATCAGCTTTCCTGAAAACAAGAGACAGATAGAACAATTATGCTCAAGTTGTAGTTTAAGCTTAAGTCTTTTTGAAAGTGAAAGTATAAGTGAGTTTGCAAATTCAGAAAATACCACAGAATAGTGCATTGTGGGTTAAAAACGTAAGGGGATATGCAGCATGGCCCACATACATCATTTTAACGGAGGTGAAGTTAAAATTCACTTTTAGTTGTTTTTGCCATAACAACATATCCAGGCAAGAATTGCAATTTTGACAATTTTTTCGCGGCATCACCTGCATTATTTCAATACGCAGTAAAACAGGTTTTCAAATAAACCCAAATAGCTTTGCTAAGAAGAGTGGACTTGATTATCCAAATCTATAGGCCAAATGATAATTTATTGGGCAATGTAAACAAAAATGCAGAGCAGGTTTGGATTTACAACAAATGGGGCCCTGTACTCTGAATTTTTATTTATACTGTCCAATAAATTATCGTTTGGCCTATATAGCATATTTTGAGTTACAAAATTATTCTTTTAATAACATAACTGGTATCAAAAATTTTCAAAATCTCATATAAACCTAAGGGAGAAAAGTTGACTTCCGTGTTATATGCTAAAGCAATTCAACCCCACGGCTAATTAATGAATAATACCCTGGTCACAAAACCTTGAGGCGAGGTTACGAGGTGTTTACGGCATCATACCCAGTAGAAATTCAGCAGACACCAACCGGATACCGAACGGTGTTCGTGTGTAGACCGGCCGGTGCCCCATGAGTATTGTGGCTTCCTTCCAATTACCAGACACCGGTCACAGGCCTGACCGGTCACCCTTATGTGACCATATCATAAATTGTCAGATACCAGGATAGATTGAAGTCAAAGGATGATATGTTATTGTTAAGCTTACATGTGTTTCAGCCTGTGTCGCAATTTAAGGTAACTTACCAGTTGGAACCTGTAGGTTGATTTCACGTAGATTTGGTTCTGATGATTCGGGATCCCATGTAAAGCTGCCATTGGAAATCTGTCAAAATACCATATATTCCAATAAAGTAAATTAATATTAAAACATTTTGCTAAATCAGTGTTTTTGCTCTCATTGAATGATTGGAGGAATATGTGAGTTGTTCAAATGAGCCACCTTTTTGGTCAAATATTATTTTTTACAAGTTTCTTCAATTCACTTGCAAGTCTTTTATACAATTTTGTATGGGAACAATTTTGGAATATATGAGTTATCAGTAATTTTAGAGTTTCACGTACAGTGCTATATACTAAAATTATGTGCATTTGAATAAGAAATAAAGCACATTACATACTGGTATATAAGTGTTCTATATGAACCGTGCTAGCTGTATCAAAATGCATCACATACCGTTCTATATCGAGCTTTTCATTTCATATACTATTTTGCTGAAAAGTTAAAAAATAAATGTTTTCACATACAGATCTGTAACATCAACATCAAAATAAATAACATCATCATATTTTACTTTGGTATATTTGGTATTACTTTAATAATTGAAATGTTTTATATAAATCAGATAATTTTGTGACAATTTATCATTACAAAATGGATCCAGAATTTTCATCAGAAAGAATTTCAAATGAGATTTTCTCAAAATGTGTTTCGCAAATAGATTGGTAAATAATGTAACCATAATATAAGATTCAGTTGAAACCATCCAAAGGTAAAGTGCTCAACCAAGAAGGGAGCATAGTACATAAAGTTATTTGGACTTAACACATCTTTTCATGCCGTGTTTGAGATGTGTTTCTGATGAGTGAGGGTCTATCATGACTCTTACGAAACAGTTCTGTAAAACACGGCATAAAAAGACGCGTTAAATCTCATTTCACTCGCGTATGAAATGGGCATTTATTAACCTATAATTATGGGATGCATGATCTATGTTTTTAACCCTGATGCTCTGAATTGTGAATTTTTCAATCCACTCTACACACTTTGTATTCTTATTTTCTGCTTGACTAGGTTACACGTGGAATGTATGAATTGTTGTGAACAGGGGCCATGAAACCCTCGGTCAAATGATTAAGTGGCCCCTCCACATGAGGGATGTTTTAGGCACTTGATGAGACAAAATCCAGATAAGAAAATGAAGCATGTAGGCTTTTGATTTCATGTTTTAGCCAAAATGCAATATTTCCTTTTAACATATACTATTTGTAGCTGGCACATCCAAGTTATTAAGGTTGGTGTAATATTTCCTCAGACAATGTGAATAAAAACCCAGAGAACAGGCCCTATTGTATTATTTATGTAACCTGCATCCTGCATTTTTGTTTTGTTTACTCTATCTGAGGAACTATTATAAAATGAATCATACCAAACACTGTATTGATTTCACAGTCTAATGTCCGCAGCATTCTATGTATCTTTCCTAAAAATGGTACATTTCTGTTCAAATGTTGCATGCAGAAAACCGGAAGTTAGAATGTGGGCAAGAAAGGAAATATACAAATATTACTTGTTGTGAGGTGAGGTAGTAAAATCTATCTTTCCCGAGGTACTGGCTATGTGACTATTATCGTGAGGCCGCAGGCAGAGGAATAATAGTCTCATAGCAACTGAGAGATATACAGATTGCGCTACTTTATTGATAAAGCCATGCAGTATTTGTTTTATCACATCTCATTGTGACTCTGGGTATGAGGTTGTAGGGAAAGTCATAAAAACTACCAATCGCAAAGAAGTTCATGATCGGCAAATGAATGACCATGACTTCTTCATGAATATTTACGAGGTGTAATAATGGTGACTATGTGATATAAGTTTGGGTATACATCAGAATGGCAGACATGCAGATTTGGATTGACAATGCCCATACTTGTCCATGTTCCCTGCTCTAATTTTGCTCTGCTCTGATGGAAATGTGAATCAATAATAGGAATGGGCTATAAGTCTACTGCATACAATAATACTGAGTTAGCTCAATTAGTAAGGCTCTTATAGTCAAGTTAAAGTCAAGTATATATATAAGGCAGTGTTCACACATAATAGTCATGACTAGTCATGACCAGCTCTAAAGCAAGACAACTTAGCAGTTGCATTCACACTGGGACATGACTTGCACGTTAAAACTAGTGGTGCGTCACTTTTGGTCACGAGTGAGACACTTTCTATAATTGCGTTCACACTGGGAATTTGCTTGTGAGCGGTTCATGAGCGAGAATATAGTCATGACCAAATTCCTCTGTGTGAACATGCCCTAACCTGCAGTCAAATTAACTCAATTAGTAATGCGCTTGCTTATGGCACAATTAAGATCCATGTTCCGTTAGTGGCACTTAAGTTGAGTGTGCTTGAAATTCCTTTGGACAAATAACTAATCGTTAATTGTCTTGAGGAAATTAACCCATGCAAAAGTTTAGTGGAGTTGATGGCTACAATGGTAGATATAAGCTGATCAAATTTCAGTGACCCTAGAGGTTGAAGCAGATATGATGCTAAGAGTGGGATGGTACTGACCATAACACTGGTCAGCAAACATCTGTTCAATTTGCGGCAGCTGCGTGGAAAACAAAGTTAGGGAGGCATAGAGCACTATAAATCATTTGCAATTATTTGTTTATTAATGTGGCAATTATGTGATGTTGGAAACAAAAGCTTCCTTTTTACAAGCTGAATTAAAATAATAGAAATTTAAGCTGCAAAATGGGGTGATAAATGGCGATGAGATTAATGCAAAATAAGATTAAGCATAACCTGTAACACCATATTCTGAGGTAAATTAGGCTGAATTTCATCATTAATGTCCACTTCCTGAGAGAAGCCACCATTGTTAGAAACCTGCAAATCCTGATTGTTAATCAGCCCTGACGAATCACCGATTGATAGAGGCTTCTGAAACTTGAGCTCATACTGATCCACAGAACCCGGGTTGGTCTGACAACAAAACATTTCAATATATACATAACAATTACAACCAAACAGTTATTGCTTATGCATCTACTAGGAAAAAAACACAGTAAAAACACATAACAGATCAAGGGCACACACTAGTAACTCAAATACTATGGATTTTATGTATAAAGTAATTGTATTCAGAAAGCTGTTAACTCAAAAACCGTGTTTATAAGTTTGCTACAACTTTCCTATATGATGTTATTTAGCAAACTGTGAGCTACAAATAATCAGACAAGATGGTTCGCGAACCAGTAGTCTCGCCTGCGTATCGACCGCCTACTTAATCATCATTCAGTTGTGGGGTGGAGTATAGGATAGGGTAGGAGTGACCTTGGGTCAAGTACTTTCTATGGTCTAAGTTTAATCCAAGTGGGGTCAGGGGTTAATGAGTTATGAGCTTGACCTCAAAATGACCTCGGATGACCCCAGGTCAACTTTTTGAACAATTTTAAAAATTTGACCTCAAATAACCTTTTGACCTTCAATGACCTTCACAGCACCCCCGAAAAAGGCGCGTCGCGTGTGCTAATCCCGAACCCCTTCATGTCACCAAGTTTCATTACCATAGCCCTTACGGTTTAGGAGATATATTTAAAAATAAAAATTACGCATAAATTATGCAAATTAGGTACTTTATATGCATAGTTTGCGCTCAAATTTTACGCAGCGCCAGTTCAGCTTCAACCCTTCCCACTCACCAAATATCATCTACATAGGGCATACGGTTTTAGAGATTTGCTCCGGACAAGAAATGCGGACGGCGGACGATGGACGGCGAAAGGCGGACAGTTTTAAGGAATGGTATATCTCTTCCTGAAAAATGTTCAGGCGAGACAAAAATGGAAGCTGTGTTCCCCAATTCCTTTTGTCCTGATTCATTTCACCCTCTGTTATTAAAACATATTTTCATGAGGTTTTATAACTATATGGAATCATGGCTACCCAAATAGAAAAGTTTAGTTGGCCAAATGTTTGGCCAATGTTAGCAGATTTTGTTGAGCCAACATTGGCAAAATGACATCGCCCCATGTTATCTTGTCCATCTGGCCAATGTCCGTCTGATATACTGATGATGGAACAACATCATCTGTATTCTGATGGCTGAATGTTGGGCTAATATCATAAAACCAACATCTTGGAACTAAGTTTTCAAAATCTGGTGATTGCAATCAATTTAACAATGCTTTACAACTGTGTTTCTCCCACTTGGTAAAGGAACAGTACTCTCCCACAAAGATGGGAGAGGATGGCTAAACAAGTACAGTATATCCAAATACCAGGGACATTACTTGAAAAATGCATAATATCTGTGGTGTCATTGTACAATATTGTTTGCATATTTCACTTCAAAACTTTGAACTAAGTACACATATTTTTACGAAAGTATTAAATGACGTAGAAAAAAGCATATAATAATTTGATTTGGATGAACTTAATCCTGAACTTGAATTTTGATGGGAACAGAAAATCGGTCTATAAGCTCTGCCCACAATTTCAATACTTCATAAACATTGGGCTAACTTGGCCCAATACCAGCTCTGCAACTGCGACAGTGCCGACCATTGCCAATGCGACAGTGCCGACCACTGCCAATGCTGGCCCAACCATGTTTTGCTATCTGAATATAGCACTTTTAAAAGTGGGTCAGAGACCAGAATCACCTTGTACTCTATAAACAATAGAATAATATAACAAAATTAGCCAAGAATAATACCAAAATCATTAACATTTCATGTACAAGAGTATTAATACATAGTGATTTCGTCCTAATCAATCCTTACTAGACTCTTACACAATACAAAACCACTACTTCACAATGTTGTAGATATGCTATGGATCTTGTAACAGAGTCTGATTGATTGTTGCACAATTCAAGGTTTATGGAGTATAGAGACAAAAGATTATAATTAAACACACCCACCTCCAAGCAGGGATGTCCTGCATCTAGAACAGTTTCTTTCTTGTCATCATCATCGTCTCCATTGTCTGGACTTTGTCCGCTGTTTGCCAAATCAATCTCTGTTGCGAGTAGAAACTTACGCAGGCGCTGTGTACTGATGTGACCCGATACAAAGAAACCCACAACCAAAGGAATAACTGGAATCAAAATAGAACATATGAAATAGTCAGATATACAGGTTGTAACAGAAACAATTATACATTCTTGTTAGCGATATCATGAGGAAACTAAAAATGTTGAATTCACAAATTGTCCCTTATTTGAAAAGCTATCTAATTGGCTACCAGAAGCAGCTTAAGTGATCTCATTTGATGGTCAGGTTCAAAAGTTACGACCATTTAAGTAAATACTGGTAAAAACTACTTGGGCCGATATCACCATTTTCCAGCGCAAATAGTTTTTCATGATTCGATGAAGATTAACAACAAAAGACACACTTTTTATTCAAGAACATTTAATATTTTTATTTTTTCATATGATAAGAATAATTCATAAATTATTTTATGAAATTTTAGATAAAAGTTATGCTTTAATAGGTTTAAATATTGCTCATGTTCCAGAGTAAGCATAAACAGTTGAATCAAAGACTCGATGTCTTTGGTGGAAACAGGAAAGCAAAGAGTTCATTGCAATAATCTTTTTGCAATTTTCTTACACAGTTTCATATTCAAAGGAAAATATGGAAATCAAAATTAACTTACTAGCTCAATTGATAAAACTTGATCTTTAAAGAAGTTAAGTTCAAAACAAATTGTGTTTTTTTGACCTGTATTAAAATCTGGGTAGTCTTAAAGTACTTGTGTGCTGATTCTGCCATTTAGATGATATGTTGTCTCACCAACTAGGATATCTCTTAAAAATTGTCTTGGCGTCCGTCTAACATTAAGAATACAACAGTCTTCGGGCAGTCATCATTAAGAGCTCCTATATTGCCTTTGTTAGATGGAACACTAAAATCAGCCTCGTAATCCTGTTGAACATCGTATGGCTGATTTGGGGCATTATGTGCTATTATTTTACTACCGGTAAATGAATCGGATGAACTGGCCCAGGTGGTTTGAAGGTAGGGTCAGTATAACTGCCATAACTCTGCTTGTAGATCATCAATTTGGATGAAACAAAGTGCATTTTGTAGCTGAAGAAGTTGGTCTTTAATATAAGTAAATGTTAATGTGAAAAAAAGTGTAACTTTATTCTTACAGCGTATATAAAAATGTATAATTTTTTCTGTTACAACCTGTATAAAGCTTAGGCTTAAACAAATGAATATGCTATTACAAGAAAACCGCAACTCAACCAAAACTGTTCTTGAGTTATGCAGAAAAAACTGAATATCTTTTTTCAGGAGTTACTCAACCAATCAATTAATTGTCCTAAGGAACTAAAAAAAATTGACAGTATATGTGTTTATATTTTTTGCGTTTCCATGGCAGCACTGGGGGACATTTTAATCGATGGAGTTGGGGTTTTCTTGTGACGGTATAACAAAATATATATGTTTCACTAGTAAAAGATGAAATAAAAAACTGAGAATGTGGTGACAATTAGACAAAATCATCAAATAAGTATACTCTGTAAATCTTGAAGTATGCAACAAGCAGCCGATAAACGCTCAAAAACCAATATGACCATACGGGGAAGTAAATTAGTCCGTATTTCTCGAATCATAACAATGTACCAACTCTTGCTGAATATTCAAATGAATCTATTTACAATGTTTGTATATGTGTTATCAAAAACATAAGCCCAAAATAATACCAAAATTATGAAGAATTCATGTACAAATATATTAATGCGCAGTGATTCGGCCTTAATCAATCCTACTCAATCATTACTAGACTCTTACACAATAAAAACCACCAATTCACAATGTTGAAGAATACAAGGGATATGCTATGGACTTGTAACAGAGTCTGATTTCTTGTTACATACTTCAAGGCTTATGATATAGGGTGCTTTGGAGTTGTGATTTTGAAGATCCAAGCTTAAAGTCTATCATTGAGGAGCTGGAAGTCACCATGTTCCCATGTGGCAATCTGGATCCCCGTTAAGTGTTGTGGCATGCTATATTGTGCTTCTCTATCTATACCAATAAAAAGTATGTCTCTGACAGAAGAATTATACCTTAGGTCTACCATTTTGAGCACATGGCACTACATTGTTTGTGTAAGAAAACCCCAACTCCACGGATTTTGACCTTATTTGCCTATATAAGTCCAGTTAGAATGCAGAGTTGGGGCCATCTTTTATACCACAGAGAGCCTGCTGTGGTAGGAATGTTTTAGTGGGCATTACTCAGTTTGACGAAAATGGTGGAATTGGGCTGTTTTTGTACTAGCGTATTCAAATTGTATGTTTGGCTTAACCCAACCAACCCGATTTTTGGTGCCGACCCTGGACTATTTTGTTTTTATTTTTCATGTTATATGATAAAAATGATAAAATTAAGCACTGATAACATTTTTTTTCACTTTCAGGCTGCTTATAAGTCCAGATTGTTAATAAAAATAAAAGATGACAACATAAAATGCTCCATTAGTCTGTGTGTCCTGTGGTTATTTAGTGTTAATGTCAAAGTCAAAAGCCAATAAAATTTCTTCCTACCATGATTATTTTTGTATGTTACGCCAAACAAACAATTTGATAGGCCTTAGGCCAAAAAAAAAATTGTTTGGTTGCCCTCCACCGACCGACCCTATTTTTCAGCCCGACCCAAACTTTTTTTTATTGAAAAATATTTTTTTTTTCTAAAAAAATATGCAAAAGTTACCGAAAACTACAAAAGAAATGTTTTATTTTTTGCTTTTTTCGATATTCAACCCTAAAAATGTTTTAGGATGTCCCAAATCACTACAAGAAGTATTTGATTGCTTTGATTTGGGTGTTGCGGGGAAAGTTGTGAAGGCTGGAGTGGCCGATCGACCTAGCAGTCCGTGGAAAAGTATTAAAAAAAAAAAAAAAAAAAAAAAAAAAAACGACCGACCCGACCCTCTCTGAAAAAAGCTCTGGAGGGCAACCAAACAATTTTTATTTTTTGGCCTTATGGACCTGTCATTTATTGTTTGAATATTTCAATTACCAGAAATTTAACACTTTTAGAAAGAATACCTATCAGAAATTGCAATTTTTAAGGTTCAAAATGTAAAATTTTTAGAGAGAATTCTTTTACTTAGGTATGGATACTCATAAGATATATATATCACAATTTAATGTTCAGAATGTGATATTTCTAAAACATGGAACTTTTAGAAAATCACATTAAAAATAAAGGATAATGATAGAAAGTACAAATTTTGGGCATCATGTAGTGGAATATTAGTTGGATTGCTTTATACACTCCCGCTCAAAAGTATTTCCGCAAAATTAAAAACGATCAGAAACCTCATTTTTTTTATAATAAACGACCTAAAATCATCAAAGATTCATACTAGTATAAGTAACTTATCTATTCAATATGAATAAATCAATTTTTGTTTTATTATTTTATCTTTCATTGCCAAAGAAATGGCTGATTTCATGGGCCATATACAAATGCACCACAAGTTCAAATCTCATTAATGTGTAACTTACCAATTTTTCATAACCTCATTATTACATTGTAACTGGATAGTATATTTTCAGGTTGTAAGTTTTAAAACAAATGCGCAGAAATGTATATAAGCTCATTTTTTTTTATTTGCAGACGAAAGTAGTTATGTATATTATACCATATTTTTCAAATGCAATGAAAGCAATTCCGGATTAGTTAGTTAGATAATTATACAATATATACTCTGTCAAAAATGATGAAAATCAGATTAACACTTTTTGAGATATGGCTGAATAAAGTTTTTGAGCGGAAATACTTTCGAGTGGGAGTATACTTTACAATTACGAAGCTAAATACCCAATACTTTGCCTTAGATTCTGTTAAATATTTTATGACAATAAATTGTTGTCAAATTGAAAATAGTTATAATTCAGTATTATTCTCGATGCACAAGTTTGCAGGAGGACTATAAGTTTGCTGGCGGATTTTTGTTGTAGAACTTATTCAAACACGCTACAGAGTTGTTCATTACAAATCAACACCTCTGCATCCGCTGCAACCGCATATTTTTACCATCCTCGGGCTCCCAGGGCCACACTCATGCGATAAAAATATGCAGACACATGGATGCATCATGTTGATTTGTAATGAACAACTCTGTGGAGTGAATATCTAATTATTTCCCAATACACATTCTTTGAATGCACTTCTAGTGGGGCACTTCAAAATTCATATATATCTGTATCGGTAGATGTCGAGAAATGTTGCAGCAACGAGATATTAATAAGATATCTCGTTGGTTGCAGCAATGAAATTGCTAGACTCTCAATGCACCCTCACCATCACAAAATTGTGAATACCTTTAACAGCATAGATGCGTATTTTGCAACATTGGGGCTCTCCACACGGAAGCGTCAAATGTAGATGCATCTAGATGAATGTAGATTTCCGAAGTGCAGATTGTGTTCACACGGTCGCGCATCAATCTGACTTTACTCCAGGTGCGTGTGCGTAGAAATAGCACAACTACGCGTATATACACGTGCATTCACTTACGCTAGTGCAATAGTTTGCTGAAGCCCAGTTTAATCTACATGCATTTAGATGTGCGAAGTACAGATTGATTTGTCCGTGTGGAGAGCCCATTAATGCATAGTTTGGTTTAAACTTTTGAAGTTGACAAATTATATAAAAGTTAGTTTCCCTACAATACACAGCCAGTTTACTACTATTCAAATCATCCAATATGTAAAACCAGTCAAATGTATGCAGATAGAATTAAACCTCATGAAATAAATTTATTCAAGTCAGCTTTGCAAATCTCCTCAATATGTACCCCACTCCCTTTAAGCTTCACTTCTTTGCTCAGAAGATACTCTGCACAGAATGTATAATAGACAAAAAAGTGATATAGACTCCTTTTATCAGGGAAACCATAAAGTTTTAATTTGAACCAATATGCAAACCTCTTTATAAAATTGTCTACAAAGTTACTGCATGACATGTCAACATGGTGCCTGGATGTTGACACATTTTGCATTTAAAATGTATATCAAATATCTTATTTTCAATGTCGATGTCTTAATGACAGCATGCAAAGTTTCATTGTCAAACTCAAACCCTATATATCAAAATATTTAGATATTCTCTTATTTTTAATTATCGTTGTCGACAACGATAAATACTGCCCTCTATAGTTGAATTTCTAGAATTGGTCTTTTCAGGAGATCTAATGAAAATTTAAAATTTCTTTTGATTTTTCTGCAATGT
>JXSR01S026252.1:6402-22829 GCA_000969725.1 Ophiothrix spiculata
TAAAAATTGAATGAAACACTGCAATTGAATTGGACAAAAGAACAATCCTGTAGCTGACTGTGCTCCAAGGCTGATGTACTTAAAGGTATTAGCCATGATTCCACAAGGATATGAAAATTCATAAAAACTTCCTTGAATCAAGGAAAGGCATGATAGAATCAAAACAAACAAACTAAACTTTATTATTTGTTTTATAAAGATGATTTTCCACACACACAATTTGTTACTTAGCAAACTGTTGACAGTGTTTCTCTTTTCCTAAATTTTCAATTTCAGAATGTGTGTTTGTTGTTTTAAAATGACTTTATTATAGTTTAGAAAATATCTTTTATAAAGATGATTTTCCACACAATTTGTTCCTTAGCAAACTGTTGACAGTGTTTCTCTTTTCCTAAATTTTCAATTTCAGAATGTGTGTTTGTCGTTTTAAAATGACTTTATTATAGTTTAGAAAATATCTTTACCAAAATTGGTTTGGTAGATGCAAAACAGTTTTAATTTTGAAAATTTAGCAATTTATTTCTATAAACACTATCACTAAATATCTCATTCGCCAGCGAATGACTTATTATATGATTACATTTTTGCTTGTAACTTAACAAAGATAGAGAGAATATATCTGAACTATGGCAGGCTGTACTGACATTTTTAAGTTCTTTCTTTACATATAAAAAAGGTATGTTCCAAGGCAAGTCTACTTTACCTCTTTGATTTCTGCCTGAAGGTTCCTCCATTAAGGATATTAAGGTTGGATTATCCTCCCAAAAAAGAAAGAATCTGAAGTAGTTTCATGTAGGCCTTTTTTGTGGAGAACCTGTTTAATAAAAATACTTTCAGTTATTCAGTTTTAATGTTTATACAATGTTTCATTTGAATTTTAAATCCCATGTTCAAACAAACAGGCATATGAAAGTGAAATTAAAGTTATTATAACGTATGGTGCTCAACTGATAATGAAAAACTGTGTTGTTTAATAATATATGTATATGTTAAAGTTGTAAATAATGAAGCTTCTGCAAAAACCTTATTGGACATTCCAAATTAATTGGAATCTTCTTGTGACTGTAATTAATTTGAAACCAGGGTCTTCAAAAAAAATTGTACGGGTATGTGCCTGCCAGACTTTGAAAAACTGATCATCTTTGTACCTATTTTTGGCTCAAAAACCCTACCATCAACATACCAATTTTGATATAAAATTGGATGGATTGAGCATGATACAAAAAGATATTGGTCGAGCTATGAGTTTTACGAAATATCGTGCGAGACGCGCAGCGTCGAGCTCGATATTTCTAAAACTCATAGCGAGACCAATATCTTTGAGTATCATGCGAAAAAATCTATCCAATTTTATCATTATTATGTTCAAAATCTGACATTTTTGTTTTCTGTCCGATATCCCTGTCCGATTTTTTTGGAAATCGGTCAGCTCAGAACATAATAATGATGGAAAGCGGCACACAATTTCACTTAAATTGGGCGCTTTTTGGCAAAATTTCCCCCAAAGCACCCAATTTATGAAAATTGAGTGCTTTCATCTGAGACGAAAACCCCTCGATTGCTATACCAAATCTGTGAAAAACCCACCCCAAAGGCAGGCACATATACGTATACCTTGTCAATGTAAGTATCACCCCCCTGCCGGAATTGACAGCTTGTAAGTTCATTAAAACATATTTGATTTAGCAATTTGTTGTCGAGGATATTAAGATACAACTTCCATTGAACATGAGTACCTTTATTGATTGTGTGTGTGGGGGGAGGGGGGGGGAGAGGAGCAAAAGGATGGGTCATACAACTGTCACGTCACTGTTAGAATTCATGAGCAAAAATCGTAAGGTTATGCGTAATGCTGATGTTACTACATTGGAAGCAAATTCACAGCTTGTTCATAAATGTTTTATTATTTAAAGTGATTCTAGAACAGTAACATGTATGTCAGTGAAGTCATGCACATGCATTAACCATGAATTAACTTTGATAATGAATTGGGACAAACAATAAACTTATCTATTAAGAACTTACATTGTATTAATGTTATCAAAACATGTATAATATTTGTGATGAAATGTACTTTCAATGTGTTATCATGTGTGCATGAAATTTGTATTTACCATATTTTTACATGAACTTAATTGTGTTTAGATGTAGCTGCAAAATATGTAGATTGACAAATACACTTTTAATATTTTAGGACAATACTGCATTACTAACCCTTTACCATAGATTTACGGGGAAAATACTGGACTTAATCCCGGGACTTAATATACCAGCCCATGTAATGCATCGTCAACCATGGAGCTCAAATTGGGTGTTTTGGGGTCCGCTCGGTTCCCGCCAAATTCAACCCCGAGTGCTGAAATTTGGTTACACATAGAGACAAACTAGACAACTTATACTTTACGCAAATGATACACCAACCTGCACTCGAGGTGTGTGCGCGCGTTTTCAGTATTTGCGCATTATGTCAAGATGCGATACATCATCTGCAAACACCCAAAAACCCCACCCAATTTTGTCTCCATGCCGGAATAAAAATGATGGCAAGTCTTGTATCTCCCCTGTAAATCTATGCCCTTTACAGACCTATTTAGATCTATTTGAGTTATTACTACTGGATATTATAAACTTCTGAGTTAAAAAAGGTCAGTTTAATTTTGACATTTAGTTTATACAGACCTGAAGGAACACCATACATTTTACTTAATAGCCAACTTTGCAAATCATACTTGTGCTGTCTTTGATAGATAGAAAATTAATTCCTACCAGACTATGTGCATGGTCAACAATCCTGAGAATAGGGAAGAAAGTCATGCTGATGCGAGCTTATTGTTTTTCCATATTCCTTCAATTGTTTTTCAAACAGATAGATCATGAATATATTTGAATGAAATCAGTGTGTGTTGTTTCACTTTCAGTAGATAACAGAATTATATTGTGGACTAAATTTGCAGTTCAATGTTTCATGACTTCGGGAATTAATTTTGCTTTCAGTGTTGATTTTCACATATGAGTGGTGCTCTGGCAAAATGAGCGGAAAGTTGCGATTTGCAAAATTGAGATTATGACATATTTTAATTCTCTATAGTCTCAGCTTTCGAATGGTATATAATATGTCATACTTTCTTTCTACAATCTTAGAGATCGAAATACAAGGCAGTCCACTTAAAATCTGGCAGGAAAAATTTGTCACAAATCGATTTTAAAGTTACTGATTACTACATTGTATGATAGCAAAACGTAATCAATAACCCATGAAAAATTGCACTTCCCGACATAAATGACCTTCAAAACGTGAGATATAGTTTCATGTATAATGCGTTTTATGTCAACAAACGAAATTTGATCTTTTCACTATATTTTTACTTAAGCAGCCATTTATTCAAAATCTTCAATCGCGACTTTCTGCTCATTTTGCAAGAGTACCACTCATATGTTATCTTCAGTAGATTATGTAGCAGTGTATTGATTTAATAATAAATCTATAACTGGAACTTACTTTGCAACTGTGCGACGTCGTGACCATGCATGCATTACCAATGGTCTTCAACAGGCATCCGATTCCTGGAATTGGTTACGTGACATACGGCTAGAGACATCACAAAGTGCTTGGTCCAACAATTAAACATCCTCCAAGTTCATTGTATGTTTGGAGTCTCTGATACAGCAGAAAATATATCTGAGACTTCAAATGTACTTTACACTTTATATCAGAGACTTTAAACATACTTTATATCAGAGAGTCCAAACATTCTTTGTAATTTATCAGAGACTCCAAACATACTTATATATTGACATTTCACATTGATGTTTACCAATCAGCAATCTACTGAAGATAGCAGTCACAAATTTGTATTTATCAATTTAAGAAGTAAAAGCATAATTTCAGCGAAGGCTAATAAGAATTTCCATATTTGCCTGATGGATCTAGATATATGTAAAGCTATCTACTGAAGATAACACAATTGCTGTAATCATAAACACGAAATACATTTTTATAAAGTGGAGGCGGATTATAAATTTCCTCATATGCATGACTATCTTGATATAAACTGTTTGTACATTGTATCATGGAAAAAAGAGATTATCTCTTTTTTCCATGATTGTATCTATATTCATTGTATTTTGTCTTGTATAATAAAGGCTATCTACTCAAGATATTAAACACAATTGTAGTAATTGTACAAACTGAAACACTATTTCAGTACGGTAAAGGCTAATTTTGAAATTGCATGACCAATCTTGATATTTTGTATGTATCTATATCCATTATATTTTGTCTTATTTCTGTATAATGTAAATTTAGATGATATTTTGATTATGTGTGCTACTTTTGATATATTTGTATTTCTTGTAATAGAGCCAGGGACAAATCTTTACCAGACATGAGAATCCTCAGGATTTTACAGGAATTCTTGCATAAATTTGGTCAAAGTTAGCAGGAATTCATGCAAATAAGTCTAATTTTGAATCAAGGAACTTCCTGCAAAACTTGTTATTCTCATGCCCGTTATTAACTAGTGCCAAAAGTGAATGTTTTATCATGATGCTGGATAGCATTCCACATATGTAAGGGGTTGCTCTAAGGCTCAACCAGTGGTTGTCTGCCAGTACTGGCTGGTTTGGGCGGTAAATTTGGCTATTGTTTATTCCGTTTGAACGGGCTAGACATGGAAGGCAACTGTATTAGGTTTATTTTAGAAACAAATAGAAATACTTACAAAAACATGATCAAGGCCCTGTTTCAAAAATATTTTGTGAGTATTGCATAAAGCTGTACGTGCCCATTTTCAAAACTGGCCAAAATGCTACATGTACTTTATTGCTCGTGCAATATGGTCCTAATTGTATAAACAAGTCAAGCCTATAGAGATCAGACGTTTGTACTCATAATTACTGATGGCAAATGGCTAGATATACGTCATTTGTTTGTAGTTTGTAGTCATTTTCAGTCAGAATTTTTCTCATGGTGTTTATTTTTTACCATGGTGTAAATTATTTCCATATGGCATGTAATTTTTTTCATAATTTTTCCATTGTGTTTAATGTTAGCTTACCCGACCATGAAAAGATTTAAATTTTAGATCGATATCAATTGAAAACTATTTAAACATTTTGAAAGTTCTGCACTTTGACGTTGGGTGAAAAATAGTTCACCATTTTGTGAAAAACTTGAAATGGATATGTTCAATCAAAATGAAAATTTTACACCATTGTAAAAAAATTCACATCGTAAAAAAAAAAAAAAAGAATGAAAATGTCTTCAAAAATGTATCTAGCACCTAACTAATCAGTTTGGTCTCTTTGGGTTATTTCCAGGCATTTGATAATGAAATAATTGGGAGATATACCCAGATTTGTCACAGGTAACTTCTTGGTCACATTAACAGTCTATACCAATATGTATAAATATGTTTTTGTAAAGATACTAGTACATTTTGCATATAATATGAAAAATGTATAGCTACAGAGGGTGTGCAGTTTGATAGTTGGATTTTGTATTCCTTTCAGTTTACAAAAAAGGTTTAGGAGCATGTTGGTGATTCCATTCTGTTTTTAAAGCGGATATTTTCTCAATATCATCTAAAGATAAAATCATGAAACTTTGTTCAATGCAACTTTATACGGCTTTACAGTTATGATTACACCATACCCCTCCAGATATTCTCTTATTACCGGCAAAATGGATTTACTGAAAGGAGTATAATATCTTGCGCTATAATAACAGCCACCTGCTAAATGGAGTTAAAGTCAAAGACAAATTTCCAAAAACTGATCATCACTGATCACACATAACCACTGACAGCTATTGTAGTAACTACCAGTATGCACCTGAGGATATTAATTATTGTGTGCTATCCAGAAAATATTGTGTATCAAAATTGTAGCTTTATATTTTATACAATATTTCTATGTAATCAACTCTTGTCAAAATTGGTATTCTTTTTAGATATGTTATTTTTCCCAGAGTAGGAAAAAGCAAAGAAATTCCTCTTTGTTTTTATACAGGGGAGGTTTTCAAATAAAGGACATGGTGTGATATTTGACAATTTAGTTTTCAGATTCAACTAAAAGATAACCACTCAAAGAGGTTTTAATTTCAAATTTCAGTGTAATCCAAAGAAATTGTAAAGGAGAAGTGGTGCTCACCGCCATTTTGATTTGACCCCCCTCCTGTAAATCCTATGGGATGCCTGCCATTTTGGATTGTCGCTCATGTAGGGGGAGTTATTGTACCTCGGGCAATTTATGGCTCCTTGTGCCGCCGCACTTTGAGAGTCTTGAAATGGATTAGCTGGGAAAATGTTGTACCTTGATCAGAACAAGTTACAATAGACTCTGCTTGATACACGTTATGCATGTGAATCAAAATGCACGTGCTGTATATGTGTCAAGTGAGGATCTACGCGATCTGTCTGGATATTGGGCCAATCTCTGAATATATCCAGAGATACAATAATGGGTTATTCAGAGTCTTGTCGATATGCATCGATCGATCCCATCGACGTGCAGTCTTTACTCGCACCATGCATAAGGAATAGACTCACCAGGTATACACTGTATGCAGCGTCCCAAGAAGGAGCATTCGCACAGGGGACCCAGGGCTTTACGTGACTGTCCACCCACGGAGCAAGTAGAGTTAAGTTTCTTGCTCAAGGAAACAAGGAGACGAAAACCGCCCGGCCCGGGGCTTGAACCCACAATCTCTGTATTACGAGACCCGTGCTCTAACCGCTCGGCCACGTTCCCTTTTTAGCGTGTGTAAAAGACTGCGCGTAGATGGGCATCGTGTGATGCATATCGACAGACTCTGAATAATCCCTAACTCTGCTCCATGAGTGACAACAAGATGGTGGTGAGTATGGCTTCTCAATTGTAAGTTCTTTTGTGGAATCAGCTGAATAGCTGGTGGATCCAGTGTAAATGGTTCAAGGTGAGTGATTAACTGCTCATGATATGTCAGAATGAGATAAAATGTGACCATCTACCACAAACCTACGGTAAAGTCGGTCCCATGTCAATTTTGATTTATTTCATATATAGTAGAACATATTTTCAGCTTTAAAATGATGCATGTTTTAGGTTTATATGAATATTGTGACACCCAGAATTGGAGTTATGAACCCTCATTAAAGCATGGCAAGTCAATATGGAAAACTGAGAAATCCCCTTTTGAAGATTTCATTTTGTGTGCATTTCCAATTCAACTACATCTAGAAAATAGTACTTTTCAAATATTTTGGGAGTTGCAAATACTTTAAAATCTCAATATAGTGCACCTTTTCCCAGTTGCCATTTTGTCCCATATTTTTTATATGGTTTATAAGATATGAAATTGATTGCCTGTTTCTGATATATAACAAATGTAACTTTCATTTTAGCATCTGATTAGTGATGTAGACCTGTTGGTATTGTGGTAAGGAAGATGTTTAGGAGCAAAACATGAGGTGCACTATATCAAGATTTTAAAGTAGTGCAAGAAAAGCATAAACATTAAAATATGCAAAAATCTCCATTTTGTCAGGTTACGTCTTTTACGTGTATTTGCTCTGTATTTCAAAATGACAAAAGCTGACTTTACTGTACTTTCAAGGTCGATGACCAGTGACATTTAAAGTTTTCAATTTTGCTCATTTCCAATTCAACTTCATCAAGAAAAAGCAAGTTTTCATGTATTTTGGAGTCTCAATTTTGTCAGAATAACTTCACTTATATTTTGCCCTGTATCTCAAAATAAAAATGCCAACTTCACAGAAGGTTGCATTTGAGATCAAACTAGAGTCTTCCATTTGTAGCCAATTGCATACATTTTACAGGGATGCCAGTTTTCCTGCAATTGCAGGAATTCCTGCTTTTTGAATGATTTTCAAGTCATTTCCTGCAATTTACTCCAACAGGATTTATTATGCGAGAGTCAGTTTTTATTCATTTTCCTGCAAAATTGCTTACCACTGGCATCCCTGATTTTACACTCAACTCCATAAGTATTATTAAAAGCAATAACATGCTATGCTGCATTTTTGTATTATTATTAATATTAAAGTATGATTTAATATTAGGGTTATTCCAGCCATTTTGGTCACAAGCGTTAACAAATGTTACATGGCTTCTGTTTGCAAACATTGGTATCTATGGGTTTTCTTTAAGTGTGCTTTAGTCAAGTAAACATACATTCAAGTATAACGGCAAGCCAAGGCCCTTGAAACGATCGGTAATGTTTGTGATATGTTTCCTGAAGTGGCCTATTAAAATTTGAAATTTATTGTAAAAATATGAGTTTGTACTTATCAAAATTTGTATTTCTACATTTTATATTGTTTTCTAATGTGCCTCAAAAAATATGAGTTGGTGGTTTGAATCTTAACCAAGACCTATTTGTTGCCCATTAATTTCGTACACAGTTTGCAGTCAAAGTGATGTCGTAATTGGATAATTTCCAAGGAAATTGGTCCAAACAAAAGAAGATACCAGGACCGTCCTATCATGCCTGGCTTCTAATGGGATTTTTTGTACAGGTTTCAATGATTGGCGATAGTGATGAAACATAGCAAATTGGTAGAATTCATCCCAGTTTTGCATTTCGGCCATATTTCATCACAATCTCTTATCATCATGACAACCTGCTCAAAAAATCCCATTGGAAGCAAGGCATGATGGGAAGTTCCCGATCTCTTCTTTTTTGCCCATACTATTCACATGGTTTGTGCATGGTATCAATTGAATTCCCCGCTGTAAGTACTCAGATACAAGTGGTATGCACCACTGTGACTTGTGTGTATAGTTTGGATTGGTTGCTATTTTATTACTCAGTAGATAAAATACAACAAGTTTATTGGTTAATAATTGAAAAAGATATTTCCGTATTGCATAAAACTTCAAGAGCTCTATATGATGCATTTTAAATGGTATTTTTAAGCTTTTGCTATAAAAATTAATGCTTACTGAGTGATAAATTTGTTACCCCATGTTTGTTCTTATGCAATCTGAAAATGGTTTGGGTTCGTATCACACTCCGCTTGCATGAACAAACAGGGGATAACTAATAGTATTCTAACTACGGTACACATGTTTAATCACTTTTTAACTTGTT
The DNA here is from genome assembly GCA_000969725.1 of Ophiothrix spiculata. NCBI lineage: Eukaryota > Metazoa > Echinodermata > Ophiuroidea > Amphilepidida > Ophiotrichidae > Ophiothrix > Ophiothrix spiculata. Next base: position 15,494 of record JXSR01S026252.1, read on the forward strand.
GAAGTTCTTCATTCCCATGTGAATTCTGTCACATGGGTCATTCCATGGCAAATGCCACAAACGTTACCAAAATGTTACATGTTCTTGACCTTGAACAAGATTTAGACAGAGGAGGGTGGCCGTTTACTGTAACTGGTTGCCGGACAGTATACACGGTATCGTAGCCGATCCCCTGGTGACGCGTTTATGACGTCATATCCTATACGGCCTCTGGCGTGAAGCCGTTGGAATTCATGGAAAAATCAACTTCCGGGATGATCACTTAAATTATTTTGGTAATCGGTAAAAAAATATGATAACATATATAAAAAGTGGGGTTCATGCGTGAACCCCAGCTGATTTAGAATTACATAATTATGCTGATTACTATAAGAACACTTTTGTAATTTGTTGAGGTAAGATAAAAATATGATCTTTGTAATTTTTTCTTCAATACGTGAGTCACGTGACCCAATAGAAATACACGTAAATCGTAACCTAAATTTGCGTTTTGGAAATCCCTCATCCCTAAATCTAGTATCTTCTATAAATCGTGTCCGCCGCCGCCTGGATTTAGATATATTCAAGATTTGTAACATCCCTTAAAGAACACTCAAAGCACATTCAAATTCAAGGGTAGGATAATGTAACATTTGGTGGATGTGACATTTGTTATGAAATGACCTACATTTCCATGTGAACTCTTAATTGTCACATATATTCCCATTCCCATTTAACTCAGTTCAGTAGCAGTATCACTTTCATGTGAACTATGCCACAAAATATTAATATTACGATATACAATCACATGTGTTTTCATTCCCAGTTAACTCAGTTCAGTATCAGTAGACGAAATAACAGTATCATTTTGTAAGGACTTTTTACAATGTCAGTGTATTATGTTTTTGCATGCAATATTATAGACTATAATCCAATAAAATGATTGGAATTTACATGTCTCCTGTATTTTGTGTCTTTTTGCAGATTTTAAATGGGTCATACATATGGAAATATTAAAGGTGTTTATTCTGATCACTTCCACTCACAAAACTAAATTGGAGATTTTGATACCACAAGAAAGCGCATATATTTCTCATAACCCCTGTAAATTTTCACGTTTTGTTGAAGAGATATGGTCAAAACAGTGTTGAATTATTGCAAAATTTTGTTAATAAAAATAAATATCCATACGTTTCTATGGGTCACTCTTCAACACATTTTTGCCTGTAGTATTAATTTGGCTCAAAGTACATGTATACGAATGAAACTTAAAGCAATACTGTAAAGTGTAAAAAATGAAGCGCCCCCTGTCACCCATGACTTCGATTTTTTTTGGGCTTATTGGGTTTGTTTTGGGTAGATATGAATACCCTCCAAAAGATTTGGCTCAATGATGCTTACTTTTTCTGTTATGGCCATTTGTTAAATTGAATTTGGGATCCCGAATTTAATTCCACATGTATTAGTATAGGAAAGTATTCATATGCTTTTTATCCATTTTTGGTGGTAAAACTCTTTTTTTCACAAAATACACTTGAAAATGTTTTTAGATAGTCACATTCCTCCATTTTATGCTGTTTTTGCCATAAACTATTTTTGATCAAAATCTTATAGTATTGCTTTAACAAAATTTTGCTTAGGCAAAAAAAAAACCCTCTTGTCTCAGCTTACTTAAGGTAAAAAGTAGTAGGAAAAAACTGAAAATCTGTCAAAAACCTAAAAAGGATTTTTAAAAGATATTATGTGCATGGGAAGCTGAGACAGACTATTTTTTTTCTTTGGCCTTATATTTCATTCATATTGAAAAAGTATATGTTGAGTTTTACAACAGATCAGAATACTTAACCTTGAATGACCATATGCTTAAATGAAATTTTAAGTAACAGGCTGGTTGTGATTGGGTTTTAGGAAAAACAATTCTGGCAGTTGGGAATAATCCTGAAAAAAAGTGTAAAATTGGTCTATATGCCCCATATCAGGATGAAAACTTTCAATTGCAGAAATATTGAACAAAAACAAAACAAAACCCCCTGAAATCTACACAAACAATCCTTAAATCAGTAAATAAGAAGTGTCACACCCCTGAAGTAATTAGGCCCGGTTGTATTTTCGAGAAAAGTATTTCTTTTAAGTGCATATTATCTTCTGTGATAATTTTCTTGAATTGTTTTGGTATCTGGCATTGCTTAACCGAACAATTAAGTTTTAAAAATGGGAATTGTATCTGAATGTTGTTGACAAATGCTATATATATTAAGCCAGGTCTACCTTTAAATCCAGCTTTGTGCATACAGAACAAATGCCTGCACAAAGGACAAAGGCTATACGTATCTAAAACCTGGGGCCGATTTCACAAACAAAACGATGATCGCTAACACCCCATTATGATTTTTAACTCAAAAAGTGATTGCTGAATTGTTAAATAAACTTTCCATTTAGCGATCATTTTTTGGAGTTGGTGATCAAAACGGTGTTAGCGACCATCGCTAAATGCTAGCACAATCGGCCCCAGGTCTAACGCCTGCATGAAGGACTAAGGCAACAATGATCTTGTCAAACTTTTAAAATCCTATTCACCATCGTAGCATGATATCAATGTCAATTATATATATAGTTACTGGCTCAAACTAGGGTGTGTGTTCACCACGATAAAATTCTATTATGGGATAGCTGGCAACATAGACATGATTATTAATTCTCTAGGTGGTGAATTAGTAACAAAGCCCTATAAAGTGATCAAAGACAACAATACCTTCAACAGACTTTATAGGTCTATACGCCGGGAAAGTAATTTATGTGAATCACCCAGCACATGCATTTTGGACCCAAACAAACGGTGTGACCATTTTTGCCACACGTTAAGTCTATGGGGAAAAAAGTCCGGCTACAATTTTATACCATAATTTTCGTGTAAAACAAAAATAAGGGAAAACATGCCGGCCTATTATGCTACAACCTTTACAAGCCAGGAAGGGACACCTGCCGTTATTGTCGTCTTCCAACCGAGAAAAATCGGTCTGAATTGTATGTTTACGTGTGCCTATTGTGTTAATACTTATGGTTAGTGGACATGATCATTTGTTTGGGTCCAAAACGCACGTGTTGGGTGATTTACATAAATTATGACGTCACAACTTTCCCGGCGTATTGTATGCTGAACTGCAGTGAGGTGATTCCTTAGGGTCATTTTATACTTCTTATGAGCTACAAAATATTTGGTGCAACAAGTCTTTATCTTGTAGTCCAATGTATAATTCCAGTATAGTTTCTAATAATAAGAGGCTTGGAGATATACACAGTTGAGGAGTACGGCTGAAAACATAGTCGGCCTCCAAACAAAATTTTCACTACCAAACATTTGGTAGTGACGTCACCAAATATTTGCCATCAAATTTAAAGCATGAACTGGTAACAAATATTTGGCGCAATGTATATGGCAATTCAATACATGTGCAATCTAGCACAAAATTTTATTTGGTCTCAACTCGGTTTTGAAGTTATTTTATTTGGAGTCACTCGTCATTTTGACGTCGCAACCAAATGTTTGGTAATGAAAATTTTGTTTGGAGGCCGACTATGTTTTCACCCTACTTGATGTCAAATATTTGATGGTTTACAACACGAAGCATCCATTATTGATTAGAAGATGCATTGGAATCAATGTAATAACAAAGACTTGTTGCATCAAATATTTGGCAGCTCAAAAAGAAGAATTGTGGTGTCATGGTTGCTTTAATTTCCCTTAGGGTATTTCTTATGATACAGGGTGCAATAAAGATAAATAACTTGAATCAACAAATCCCATTTCATACATTCAAAAATATAATTTGTGATGTGGTATGTCAAAATGAGGCAGAACTGGACAATGGTCTCCAGATACAGGCAAAGAATAATGGAACTAATGATTTTTGTCACTTTTGTGAAAATTTCTGCGGACCACCTTGCAGAGAGGGAAGCAAGCGTGAGGGGCAGGCAAAGCCAGATTTGCGAGCATTGTAGACACACTAAATTTGTGATGCTAGATGCATAAACATTTCATTATCATCATTTTTTGTTTAAATTTTTAGAAATTCAATTGGAAAATTCTGTTACTTTTGCTAGGAAAAATAATTTCAAATGAAATATAACATCATAGAGAACAGTCTTCTCTTCATATCACAAGATCTAAAATTTCCAGTTTGTGACCCCGATGGTTTTGACATACCAAACCACATTTGTTTGCTTATGCAAAATATTCTTTAAAGGGGCATTTACAAGGCACCTTACTACAGAACTTATCTTAGGGTTGGTTCAGGCATAATTTGGTCATGACTATATTCTCGCTCGTGAGTGGCTCTAGAGCGAGACAACTAAGCAGCTGCGTTCACACTGGGACACGACTTGCGCGTTAAAACTAATGGCGCATCACCTTTAGTCACGAGCGAGACACTTTCTATAATTGTGTTCACACTGGGAATTTGGTAATGAGTGGCTCACGAGCGAGAATATAGTCGTTACTAAATTCTTTGGTGTGAACACATCCTTATAATTTCAAATCAAATGAATTCAGGCACTGTAAGTAAATCTACTGCAATTAAATTATGCAAACTTCACACACAGCTAAACTCGAATGTTTCATGTTTTTTCCTGCAGTGAATGATGACCTTCCTGATGGCAATATACGAGGGGGTATCAAAAAGTTTTACAGATCACCAAAAAGAAATACAGCCAGGAACAAAATTTTGTTATGTGACCCTCAAGTCATTTTTCCACAGACCGACTTTGTAGAGGTCCTCTTTTAGGGAAAAAAAAATTATTTCGCTAAAATCATCAGGTCGGCCATGCTTTATTACGTCATTATGGCATCATTTTTTGGACCGATTTCAATAACTTTGGTAGCAAACGAAAATGGAGATCCTAACCTATACTATGGTATCAGACATCTAAACTTTGAGCGTGTCATCATAGAATTACTGGCCTGTAATCCTTCCGACTGTAGGGATTTAATCACGCCACATATCTTTGATTTCTTCATTCAGTTTATCTGGTTAGCGGAAGCAGGTTGTTGACATCTAGTGACACCAGTATAGAAAGTATAAATGCCATTAATGTCATTTAGGGACTATTATGTACACAAGAACGAGTGACCATCCTGACTAAAGTTCATCCATATTGCTCCTTCCCTTCTGGGTGATCTTTAAAACTTTTTTTGTATCACCACTAATGATGGACATTGTTTTGTTTTATTTAGGAGAGAAAACAGACAAGAAACAGTTGTAGACTTTTATATATTTAATTACCATATATTGATTCACAAAGTCATGATAATATCCTTGAAAAATAATGCATCCTAAAAAAACAGTAATTTGCCCATGTAATATTGGTCACTATTTTCATATTGTACCAAAAACAAAACGTGAGCGGTCAAACTGTACAGTACAGCAAATTTGTCTGAAAGCTTAATAAACAGTGCTAGACAAATGTTGATTTGTTTTTCCCCAATTATTTTGGATCAGCCAACATATTTCATTATCTTGCCTTTTTCGTGCACAATTATATCAAGACAATATGATACAATAACAGTTCCTCAGTAAGTTATACAGTGAAACTTCATTAACACAAACTCGGGTTAACACAAAAACCCTGATAACACAAAATAGTTGTGTGGTCCCAAGTATTGACTTTCTATGTGAATTCAGTTGGATATCACAAAATCCTGATAACACAAACTAAAATCCTTGGCCCCAGTGATTTTGTGTTAATGAGGTTCCACTGTATTTCATGATATCTTATCACTAGAATGTAAAAAAAAATCCCTATTTATCTGTCATATGTCAGTGGCTCTTGAAATGCGCTGTCACCTGAAGAACCATTTCAAGAGCCTCGCACCCAAAACTGGATATAGCCTACCCAAGTGTGCTATTCAAATTTATGTCATATGACAGGAATTGAGATACAACTTATTTTCTTGCACTCACATGATGAGTTGACCTTCAAAATTTGGTACCATTCTGAGGCAAAAGAGCACCTCTTTCATAAAATACCAGGGTCCAAAACCTCATATTGATTTTCCAATTCTGCATTTTCATGATATGAAAGTGCACACTTGTACTTGATCCAGTGGAGGTAAAATAATACTAGGATAATGTCTTTGAATGTGTCACCTTGCTTTTACATTCCAAAATCCTGACTTCAAAATTATCCGAACTTCCATGTGTCAACCTTGAAATAATTGTCAAGATATTGTTTTCAGTCATAAAAAAAGAGGGGAGTAATTTGCATCTAAGTTTATCACACACATACTGCAGCTAAATTCTGATCAGCATAAACAAGACTTAACACATGGTTGGGGCCCATTTTTTAAGAGGGAGTAACAATTTTCCAAATATACCCTAAGTCCATAGATAAGTGTTCATGAGGTGGTGCTTTAATTCTGTTACATCACAACGACCAACAGAATTGTTTCACTTCAAAATTAGCAATTGATTGCATCATTTAAAATATTGAAAATGTCATTCAACCTGAGGTTGTAATCCTTGCTTTTTCAGTTCTTGCTGTTTCTGGAATTCTTCAAGTTTCTTTTGACGTTTGCTTTTTGTAGCTGGAACTCCTGTTTGTCTGTATTGTGCCCTCTCCCTCAAATATTCGGCTGTACATTGCTCTCGTAATTGGGGATCCTCATATCTGAAACAGATAAATTTAAAGAAAGAATGTTGATAAAAAGATACATAAAAACTGAGCGCACAATGTATTACACACTAAATGCATACAATGCACAATTTCAAATTCAATCAATCATTTAATCAATCAATCAATCAATAATTGAATTAACATACTTCTCTGAAACATGCCAAAAGACAATATTACATCAAAATATGTTTGACAAGCTATCTACAGTAGATAGCAAAATAGGTGTTGACCATTTTAATAGCTGATAATGCCATGAAGTTTTAAAAAATATAATGCAATGTCTATCATTACATTGTACGCATACTGTAAAATAAATATCCAAGATTTGATGGTGTAGTTTATTCCCTTGTCAAGTGGCATGGCAAATTGCTACCATTAGGTCGTTACCATTGAGGAATGCCTAATTCCTCAATGCTACCATTAGGTCGTCTGTTAGGCATTGAGGAATGCCTAATCCTCAATGAACCTTCAGATCATCCTCCTATCCACTCAATGAATGGAACTACCATCAAGGAAGTAGATGATTTTAAAAACCTTGGGTCATTTGTATTTGATAGCAGAAAGGACTTCTTGACAAGAAAGGGACAAGCATGGATTGCCTGTAACAAGCTTGATGTCATATGGAAGTCTGATAAAAACAGGGCAACCAAGATTGACTTCTTCAGGGCCTGTGTTGAAAGCATCTTAC
>JXSR01S026253.1:5127-24799 GCA_000969725.1 Ophiothrix spiculata
TGATTGATTGATTGATTGATTGATTGATTACAACTAAACGTTCGAAAGGGACACAATGTCGGTCATCTCATTATCCCGATATACACAACAAACATCGTAAACGACAAGTCACACCTTTCGAAGGTATTGGGCTATATCAGGCAAATCTGACGTCATTTAACATAGCACGTGTAGTCTATGTGTGACTGACATGTGCTCTGACTGTGCATATCATATTAATACGGGCTATTGGGAAATAATTTTATCATGTTTATCTATAGAAATTCTTGTGTAAAAATAGTTTATTGAAGGAATATCAATCTAATATGATGGAAAAAATAATAATTTGTTTTCAAATGAAAAAAAAGAAAAGAAAAAAAAAGAAGGCGCCGTCAAGATTCGAACCTGGTATCTCTTGCATCAAAATCGAATGCCTAGCCACTACGCTATCGAGATCTCGCTGCCATTAAACGGGTGTTTTTACTTATATGTACCTAACAATAGACAATGCCGCGTAATTGATCACTTCCGGGGTTATATGATATTTTGCGTAGAAATTTGATGCTTTATTTGACCTCATTGGACCAGGCGTTACATTTGCTTACGTGATACGTGTTTTAAGCAGATTTATCTCAAATGTTTTAGGAAATCTGCTAAAGAAGTGTTGTCTCTCTCTTTTGACCAAGTGGCTAAAATATATTAAGTCCAGAACCGTAGATTTTAGGTAAAACGCAAAGACCTAATTTGACCTTACTCGAGGAAATTAAACGCTCACAAAATCACACGAAAAGACAATAATATTTCCCATTTTTTCATTTTTAAAAAATTTCAAAATGTTTTCATAACTTTTATGTTTCTAATTGCAAGTTTGGTTTGAGATTCTATGCTATTTTGGCGAGTTTACAGGCTTTTTAAACTAGGGTATCCGATCTCATGAATATTCATACGCATTTAAAAACCGGCATCAAATTTCCTGTCAGTTTTAATGCTTAAATAAAAATAAAAAATAAGCGATATTTCAGCGAGCTGACTTCTGGCTGTTCTCAAGTTTCGATGATTTAAAGAATCAATTAATTCAGGGCATTTTCCTATTAATATAAACAAATGTATGGTTTTAAATGAACACTATATCCCGTAATGCATTTCTTATTTACCCACAATGCAATTCTTTGATCCAAAAAAATAACATGTTTAATGGAATTATAACTACAATTTAACGGTTAATAATACATTCAATCAACCTGAAATAGGTTTTTTGGTAACAACATTGACATGTTTTAGGCATCCCTGGATACAGCGAATTACTTGCGCAAGTTAAAGGGGCAATTCATGATCCACTTTTCACCCTCAAGGTCACCTCTATCAAATTGGAGTTTTTTATCTTATAAGAATCCTCAAGTGGTATATGTTACGATCCCCGAACCATTCTTTCATATGTGCTTGCGTTTTCGAGAAAAAAGAAAAAATGTGCCATTTTCTAATTATTGTCGGGGCCCCGACAGTAATTATAACACAGTAGTCTATGGGGATTTTCAAAATGCTGAAAAGCTTGTAACTTGGAAACGAACAGTCGGAATCAAGTGAAATTTTCAGTATATATTTATGTTGTACTCTTCTTTTTATTTAGCTAGAAAATAGGCCACATCAAAATCATGAATTGCACCTTTAACTACGCATTTTCAAGTATGGTACAGACTGCTGAATTCGGCAACGTTAAAAAAATACAAATGACATTGACCGCTGTCCAGTCTTTTTTCTCATTGGGCGAAATGAAAAATTAGACAACGTGAATATTTTTTAAATCAGAAAACTTCAATCTTTTAGGGCATATACAATTGAAGAAATGGCTGCACTTGCTAGACTGTTTTGGTTGATTTTATGGCAATATGTTCAGCGCAAAAATTAAATTTTACGATCTCAAATTTTCTATATTTATAGATCAATTTTATCGGCAAGCTCCTTTCAATTTTTATTCAACTTTCAAATATTGCGGCGTTAAAATGCAAGAACCGAACAACCTTATATGCAGTTTAATATTTATATAAAGCATCATTGAAGAAGTGCTGTGACAGAGACTGGTTTTTTTTTTCAGCTTCTGTCTCCGGAACCCGGTACTCAAAAAAAATTTGGTAGGTATGTGCCGCACAGGTTATCCAACTTAAAGTTTTGCGGAACTGATTTTTGGTCAAAAATAGGGTCTATGGAACTGATTTTTCTCCTATTTTGGTCTCAGGACCTGCTTTTTCCCCATAAAATTACGATTGTTAGAGCTAAAAATCACTGAAAATTAGGTTGAAGACTTTATAAAACACTAAGCTCAAAAATTTATGATAAAATAATCATCTGTTAACATGATAACATGATAAATCACAACCACAATTGGCGAAAGATCCAAATTGTTTGTGTAATTGAGACATTGTATGGTCGTAGTAGACCCGTCAAACTTCCCGTTTTTACATTTGTACTCTCACTGTAAAGTGAAAGTTCCTCGTTTTGGAACTAGTCCTCGTTTTTCTAAAACAAGTAGGGTACTCGTTTTACTAAAACGAGGAACAAAACAAGTAGCAAAATGAGGTAATTGCCTTGTTTTGCTACTTGTTTTGTTACTCGTTTTCTAAAATGAGTACCCTACTCGTTTTAGAAAAACGAGGACTAGTTCTAAAACGAGGAACTTTCACTTTACAGTGTCTGTAAATGCATAATTATCAATACGGTTGGGTACCTGGGTACCCGACCGGAAAATAAGTCGGGTATTCGGGTAGCAACTTACCCGAAAAGTCCCAGGCCTACTTGAGTTGTGGGTGTTATAGCTAATGATCATCATTGTGTCATGGATCCATCATCATCAAGATCATCTCATCAATTATCAGGTATGCTAAATTGTTTGTGGCAGTAAATCTCAAAGACAAAGTCGTGAGCGTAGCAGTGTGCAAATTAAGTGGTAATCCGGGCGTCCTGACGACCAAAATTGAGGTCGGATGACCAGAATTTCACAGCAGGTAATCCGTGGGACGCCCAGATTCACTTTCCATGAACTTGAGCTTGATTTTGAGTACCTTTTCCACCTATTTCCAAGGTCTAATTCGTTGGATATTTTCGTTTCTGATGATCGTTTTCAACCTAAAATCGGACATATTATGATGTGGTAACTGGTATCTCAAAGCCATTTTCAAGACCAAGTCATCTATCACCTATCTGAGAATTCAATACAGCCTAAGTGCTATGGCTGCTAGGGCATTTTCTCAAGCCCTGTATGTCACAATAACTAAAGTGATCCTGATCAAGTATTTACAGTAATATATATTTTCTGTGGTGTTAAATTGTCATCTTTGTTTTTTGGCAAATTAGGACTTTAAAGTCATCATAACTTCATTTCAAAATTTTAAAAATCATTATTTTTGCAACAAATGATAAAAAGTAAATTATTAAGAGTTAATTTGCATATTTTACATTCAAGATTCATCTAAATTTGGCATAAAGGCAAATAAGAAAGAAAAAAATGCCAGATGCTCTGAATAGGTAGGCCTGTATCTTGATATACATGTAGTTCTGTGATTTTTAATTCATGTTTGATAAATGATTTTGGGAATTAATGTTAAGGTATGATAAAATAATATTGTAATAACCTTATTTGCATATTGGGTAAGACATTTGTTGATTTCTTAGGTACTTTTGAATATCTTGCCCATTTGTGTTGGCTTTATTGGGTAAAAAATCACTTGATCATAATTCAATTATGATTTTTCTTATTTCGGCGGCAAATTACGGATTACCAAAAATGTTTGCGGATTACCAGATTTAAAGACTTGGTAATCCGCAGGATTACCAGATATTTTTCTTTAATTTGCACACTGGCGTAGGCGCGGAACGTTTTCACCTTGAAAATGTACATTCGCGTGATTAACAACTGTGTGAATGCTAACGTTTCTATACGTTCGCAAATTACATTGTACATCCACAAACAAAAGTGCTTGATATTCTTAATTCAAGAAGTGATAGCGAAAAAATGTCACATTATGCGTACCGTATGTTAAGTTTATTTTTATTAATTTGTATTATATCTTTGTCATTTATGTGTGTCTTTTGTAATTTGAAATTGTCAAGCAAAAAGGGCATTTCTTCTCTAACCTCCACATACTTACTGATTTAACCAAGCTAATGATGATTTGTCTGCGGATATACAGACTGAAGCTGAAGAAGTTGATCAAAAAAGGAGTGAGATGATGTTGTGATCTTTTCACATCACATGACAGCTTCCTGATTTTCTGAGAAGAAAGGAACTTTCACACCGGACTGTAACCATGGTAAAGGCAGCATCATTGTACTGTAACCAGGTGATACTACAATGTATAACCAAGGCAACATGATGCGGTAGAGGAAAGCTTAATCTTTTTTGACAAAACATGTTATGTATCAGAAAAGGTTAGGTTTTGCTCAGTAATCCAAAATAGCATGGATCCATATTTAGACTGTGTTGTTATTTTAAATGATATTGTCAGGGTTACTACTGAAACCATGTCAGTATTATTACTTAGTGAGAACACAGTTAGTAAACACACTGGGAATGCAGCGCCCAGTCAGCTTTTAGATATTATGATGATGGTGTAGCGGACTTTACCACGATGGTTTGGACGATGTTTGGTCGGAAGAGCCGACAATGTTGGACTTGCTGATGAGCTTGCTGTATTGGACCGTGTTGAAGTTGATGACAATGATTGACCATGTAGCATTGGCTACATTCATTTAGAACTGATGAGTATGCACATACATTGTGGGAGTATTGAGTCAATGTGACTAAACTTTATTATGCATGCATCTGGCCTATGGGTTCCTTGAGATGTATTTTATCATGCTACATTGTGTATAGATTCAATCTGAACATTGTAATTGAATTTCAGTTGTTCACTCTGAAACCATAGACCGTCTATGCTGAAACTGTGCATGCATGTGTTTGATTTTATTAAGGCCTAAAAAAAAATTGTTTGATTGGCGTAACCCGACCTACCCTAATTTTACCACCGACCCTAGATATTTTTATTTTTTTGAGCATGGTAAAAAACCTCCAAATCCCAAATTTGATGGGAATCGATTCATGGGAGCCCAATATATGGCTTGCAGGACATTCAAAATGACAAATTAAAGATGTGTTACAGAAAAAGTGAAGATGTTTTGTATATGTGCCATATATTTTGTGTTCTTATATGTGAAACATAGACTTAACAAATAAAAAAAAAAAATTCGACCTACCTACCCTATTTTTTTTTCTATGTTACGCCAATCAAACAATTATTTTTTTTTGGCCTAACTGAAGAAATGTGTTAAATGCAATAGACCAATCTTATTATTAGCATACATGTATGTTTGCCGCTGAGGGATATCGGAACTCATCAATCTCAAAAATGGTATCACATGACTGATTCCATCTATTACATATCTGAGTATCAATTAGTCATGATGCATCATGCTAGGCCTACCATTCTGGGCCTCGTCAGTACTGATCTATCCCTCAGCGGCAAAACATTATGGGCATGGTCTGAATAGGTTTATTTAGGAAGATCCAAAAATATGTGTATTGATATTCCTCCATTTTACTTGCTAGTAGAAAAGAACTGCACATACCCAACCAGTTTATATTACAGTATTCACTGATAAATGAAACACTGTGTGTGCAGGGGGAGCATTGGTAATTAGTATTACCACACTGTAAAGTGAAAGTTCCTCGTTTTGGAACTAGTCCTCGTTTTAAAAACGAGGAGGCTACTCGTTTTTCCGAAAACGAGAAACAAAACAAGTAGCAAAATGAGGCAATTACTCGTTTTGCTACTTGTTTTGTGTCTCGTTTTCAGAAAAACAAGTAGCCTCCTTGTTTTTAGAGAAACGAGGACTAGTTCCAAAATGAGGAAATTTCACTTTACAGTGCTACTTGTAAACAGGGGACACACACATTTGATTTTCTTTTCACTTAACTCCCACTTGGGGACCTGAGAGAGCATACAACTTGGGACTTTCCTAATTGCAATTTGCAACCAGAGGTAAACTGCCCTTAACATGTTTTAACATGCAATTTACATCATAGTGGTGACAGGTGGGGTGTTTCTCATGTGTGTGTCCCATGTTTGGGGGAATTACAAATTCCTACCAGTGACAGTTGGTGTTATACGGTACCTGTATGATTGAATATTGAGCGCATAACAAAATTCCAATATAATACTTAACAGTACCATAAGTAATTGTATCAAAAGGGCAATTCATGATCCACTTTTCAACTCAAGGTCACCTCTATCAAAACTGAGTTTTTTAGCTTATAAGAATCATCAACTGGTATATGTTACGATCCCAAAATCACTCTGTCAAATGTGCTTGCATTTTTAGTGAGAAAATGTGTCATTTTCTAATTATTGTCGGGGCCCCGACAGTAATTACAACACAGTAACTTATGGGGATTTTCAAAATGCTGAAAATCTTGTAACTTGGAAACGAATGGTCAGAATCAAGTTAAATTTTCAGTATATATTTACGATGTACTACTCTTCTTATTTAGCTAGAAAAAAGATGAGGTTTTGTCACATCAAAATCATGAATTGCCCCTTTAAGCATTTAAGCTTGTAACATGCAGATCCATTATGATATTATATCTGCTGCTTGATAGAGGAATTTTGCTTTGTTGAATTTAGTTCTAATAAGTTGAACCTGTTTTACTGGACTCAAACACTTTGAGATTGCAAGGACAGAACGTCAGGCAAAAAAAATTGCCTTCAAGCCTGATTGCCTTGACAACGTACTTATTACGATTGGATTTGATACGATGCTGTCTTAAACATAAGCTGGCCAGTAGAACAAATTTGACAATTGAATGATTACATTTACAAACATTCTCTCATGTGTATTTGAAAGATATATATCATCTTTTGTAAAATGTCAAATCATTATCATTTACAGAGATTCTAACAGTGCTTACAGAGTTTATTGATGGGCATTGCACAATATATCTGTCAACATTGGGTAATTTACATGTATACGCTACAGATGCTTTGGTCGTGTTCACACAGAAGAATTTGGTCATGACTATATTCTCGCTAGTAAGCTGCTCACAAGCAAATTTTCAGTGTCAACGCAATCATGCATAGAAAGTGTCTCGTTTGTGACCAAAAGTGACGCGAAACCAAGTGTGAACGCAACTGCTATATAGGTCATACAATAATTTATTGGACAGTCAAAATAAAAATCCAAAGTACTGGGCCCTATTTTTTGTAAATGCAACCCTTCCCCTGGATTTTTGTTTACATTGTACAATAAATTTTCTCTGTTCCTATAAGTTGTGCCTACAAGTTGTCTCGCTCTAGATTCGGTCATGACTTTTATATGAACACGGCCTTTTAGACTGTGTGGGCTATGCTTTATCAATGAGCTCTGAAAATGTTCATAAATGAAGTAGCTCAAGTGCTGTTAAAAATTATAATGTTGTATTGTTGCTGACACCCATTGTTGAAGTGTGCAGGCTCCAGACGATGAAATGATGAGCAGACTTTGAGCATGCTGGAGCGGATTGGCGCAGGGGTAGTTCCCTCTGCACCAATGAGGTCCCGGGTTCGAGTCCCGCGCCCGGCGCTTTATGTGCATTTGGTTTTCAGTCCATGTTCGCTTCCGCAGGTTTTCTCTGGGTGCTCCAGTATTCCTCCTGCATTCAAAACTGAATTAAAAAAAACAAACATTTGGAGCCCAATTAAAGATAAGCTTCTTTCAGCTTACTTGCATAGGTACCAAGTACTTACAAAGTTGGGTTTCCTTGGCGAAAGCCTAAACAAGGTGTACAAAAAAATGTAACATGAGAAGCTTGTAGCGTGACTGTAGGAGAGGTGTTTAATGAGTTTGTGGACTGAAGTAGAAAGAGAAGAGCTGCTGTGTATGCAATTTGTACTCATGTAATATGTTTTGTACTTGAACTCAATTGATGAATATCTGGAGAGTTTCAATTAAATGTGTAATTTCTTATAATACTTGAAACCCACAAAATATTTATCAATTGAGGTGAATTCTGTACATGTACAGCATTTTGTTAAACACTACATAGGTCATCTCCTTCTACCTCAGGCCACAAACTTATTGAGCGCCCCTTGTATTGTACTATGTTATCTAGATTTTTCTGTGATAAATTTACGGTGTTTCAAGCTACTTCTCGTAAGCAGGGGTTACCTTAACTTGACTCACTGTTGACTCAAGTTAAGGTAACCCCTTCTCGTAAGCAGGGGTTACCTTAACTTGAGTCAACAATGAGTCCATCTTCATACATTCAAAATGAGAAATAATTATTGGCATATGATTTGTACTGCATAGTCACATGTTGTAAGATGTACTATTAAATAATGTATTTTTCTAATGTATTTTTCAAATTGCCCTGCATTGAATTTTACGTAGGAGGCTGTGGTGCGGTTAAAGTATTTAACTGTCATAGCATTGTTAACAAAAATACAGGATTCAGAGCCTTATTTTGTGTTTCAATGCAAAACCCTGAAATGTATGTTCCTGTAGCCTTCATTTAGCAATGCAAATTTACTGCATTGTTGATGTAGTATTCAACAAATCACCGTATATGGGAATTTTCTTATGTATGGGAGCTCGCCGTTGTTGATTTCTGATGAATCCACAACTTTGATATTCAAATAAGCACGGCACAGCGTACACGCACGGAGGTGCGTTAACGCAGTACACGTAAGTCGGCGTGCTGTTCATCGCGCGTCGGTAATTTTGAGGACTGGCGCTTGGAACGGTTGAAAACGACAATGCAACAAACATTTAGAAACTAGTGTTTTGCTTCAGATTGTGCCAACTATTTTTATGAAAATGAGTTTAAATCTGTTAAACTGAAAACATTTAGAAACTTATTCGTTTTCAGGAAGATTTTGGTTGTTAAAAAGGTATTCAAACATGTTACAGAGTTGTTCATTGCGAATCAACAATGATGCATCTATGCGTCAGCGTATTTTTATCGCGCAAGGGTGAGTGTGATAAAATTATGCCGACGCATCGGATGCATCGTTGTTGATTCGCGATGAAGAACTCTGTAGTGTGTTTGAAAACCTAATGAATCTACATGTATTTCAGTTTGAAAATATTTTACTAACCAAACGTATCACCCCAAATTGATTCTCCATTGTGGTCATGTTCTAAATATCTGCTTTTTTTAAAAACTGTTGTTGAAACTCGTTTGAATGATACATGCACTGGCGTAACAACCGGGGGGGCAGGGGGGGCAACTTGCCCCCCCTGAAGGCTCTCAGGGGGAAAATTCGCGGACCCAGGGGGAAAAATAAAGGGGAGGGAAAGAAGGAAAAACGAGGAAAAGAGAGGGAAAAAAGAGGGGGAAAAAGACAGAGAAAAGGGAAAGAAAAGAAAAGGGGAAGAAAAAGGAAAAAAAGGGAAGGGAAAGGGAAGACAAATATAAGAGTTTCCCCCTTTTTGATAATTAAGATGTAAAATGTCCAAAAAATTTCGCGCTTCGCGCAAATTTCAAGCTATAATGGCAATTTTTAACATAAAATTTACTATTTTCCATAGTTTTGCAAAAAAAAAATTTCGCGCTCCGCGCGAATTCCAACATTTTACAACAATTTTAGGTAAAAATGGTGTGGGGGTGGGGGCGGTGTGGGAAGAGAAGGGGGAAAAATTCCGTCAGGGGGAAATTTTGGGGCTTTGCCCCCCCTGGCGACCAACACCAGTTACGCCCCTGGATACATGCTTTTAGATTGGTACTTGTATGTAATGTACACATAAACATAAAATGGTCAAATTATAATGGAATTAACATTTTTCATCTCGCACCAGATAAAATATTTCATCCTGAACTACATTGTACATGTACATACTGTAACCCTAACCCTACTGGATCATACAAGGACAATACAATCATAGAATTCGGACAATACAATCATAGAAGCATACAGCATTGTATACTGAACTGCATGGTGTAGGTTTACAAGCACAGTCTTTGCAGGTTCAAGTTCAAGCTCATGCATGACTCACACACAAATCTCGTGTGTTTTCTGTATGGGCTAGGACTGAATTATAGCTTGCCTGTTTTTCTGTGTGGTCTGATTCTATGCACTTTGGTGCGCCAGGGTTAGGGTTAAACACATACAAATAGTTTGTAGTTTTAAGACACCCACTGAACAAAGTTTTTTTTTTTTTTCAATTATAATGTATGTTACGATTTCCTTTGCATGTTGTTCATAACACCATGTACTGATAATGATGTAAGGGTACCAATGAAAAAACCGAAACCTTATGAGTTTTAAATATTCAACAGGGGTGTGAGAGTTCAACTTTCAAGCTGATTTCAGCTCTTTTAATGCCTTCAAAAGAGTCCTAATTTGAGCTTTACTCTCACACCCCTGATTTAAAATGAAAAGATGTGAGCTAATGTTGTATTTATTTTTTGATACAGGAATTAATTGAACTGGCTTGTGCATGACAAGAGTAGTAAATTGTGTCAAAATAGAGGACACATTTTGCCAAAAACTCTGCAGAGAGAGAACAACACAGTGCCATTATGGATGATGACGACCAGTTTTGGAATTTATCTTCCATGATTGATGCAATGGGAGATCCATTGCTACCATTATCTATGGATGAACTGCTGCAGCCCCCATTGCAAGTTGATGACTTTCTTCAGCCTCCAATGTCATCATCAGCAGCTCCATTGTCATCATCAGGAACAGCAGAACCATCTCAGCAACAACTCAACATAGGTGAACTACAAATGGATAACGGTGATGGTAAAGATGAGCCAGATGGTGGTGTGGAAGAGATGGATTCTGAATGCCAACAAGATGTGGAACCTGCAGAACAGCAGGATACCGATGCTGAAGATCAGCATCAGGTGGATACTACGAGATCTGAAACTGAAGAAGATACTGACCACCAACAAGACACTGAAAATGACAATACCAGTGGTTCAGAATTGTATGTGTCTGATAGTGATACTGTTGTTGATGAAGACGATTATTACAAAGACGATGTAGACAAAGATGATGAAGATGTGGATGATGAAGCAGAACCACCGGAGAAAAAATTCCGACCTATAGGTGAAGAAATATCCGACTACGGAATATCATCAACTCTTGAGACTATAGCATCGTCAAGCCAAGGTAGTGGTAGTACTTCGCACACATCCATTCCGTCTAACGAGTTTTTTAATCTCAGTGTCGCGTTTAATAGTAATGGACATTATGATAACATTATAAGTGATTTTGGTATAGATGTTGATGATGATGAAACTGTAATTATGTCAAAAATTGAAGAAAAAACGGACGAAGATGATGATGATGATGAGAGTACCGATGATGAACTTGGTAATAATGAAGGCACTGCTGGTAGTATTTTTGACGATGTATTTGAAGAATCGCAAAAAGAGCCTTGTATAAAACAGGAAATTAAAGATGATTTTACTCAAGATTCATCCATGGATGTATCGGATGCAGCTAATGTAACTGAAATAAAAGAGGAGGATCATGATCATCATAAAGATGACTTTGTTAAGGAAAGATTTGATGATGCAGATTTACCTCGCGACTCTCATCTTGAACGTGAAGATGAGAAAACAACTGTTCAGGATGTTGTCAAAACTCCTCTTCAGGAAAACTTGCCTGAAAATATTACAGATGAAGATAGGAGAATAGAAGCAGAAGGAAAAGAAGAAGAGATAAAAGAAACTGAAAATACAGATGAGACGGACAAAGTAAAAGGAGATGATGCCAGTGAGGAAGTTCTCATGGAGGAGGAGAAAGACTGGGATAAAGATAAAGTTGATGACAGTGGTGATGAGGAGCAGGGGAAGGAGAACCAAGAATACTTGGGTTATGACAGCGAGGATATTGACGAAATGCTGGAACAAGATCTACCGAACGATGTACGAGTGCCAAAACGAAAAAGAACGGATGAAGAGAGTGGACCAAGACAGAAAGGGAAAGATGACGACGGGCTGAACAAAGAAAAATGGGAGGAGATGGGCGAAGATGGACTTGCCAAACCAGAAACAAGGTTGATACTTCAAGGTAATTATTTTGTTTCACTTTAATGCATTATTTTAATGTTTAAACTCCCTGAATTTGCAGGAGTTCTGTTACGCTCACCTTTGAGTTTTATTGAGGTGTGTAAATGAGAAACTCAGTGTTTGGTTAGTATTTATGAAAGATTTGTTGATTTCGGCAATGGTGCTCACAATGTTGAGAACTAGAGCTTTTGAAGACCACTTTAATACATTGTTTTAATGTTTTAACTCCCTGAATTGTAGGAGTTCTGTTAATCTCACCTGTGAGTTTCATTGAGGTGTGTAAATGAGAAACTCAGTTTTTGGTAAATTTTTATGAAAGATATGATTTCAGCCATGGTGCTCAAAATGTTGAGAGCTATTGAGGTACACTAGCTTGAATCACTTCTTGCCAAATTCAACTCTGTGTGTCAAGATTAGTTTGCGTGTAGACACAACCTTGCAAATGATAAGTGATATTGACAAAGCATATGCATGTTTTCAATTTTCACATTACAACAAGACAATGAACCGAATTACCCCGAGTTGATTCCGATAGCGGATTTAAGATTTCTCGTATCTCCCTTCGAAATCTTTGGTAAGATATCCCTTTGTTGTGTTACCTAATTTTTTTTAAGATGCGGAGTATACTTGCAGCAATCCGGAGAAGAGGGGTTATTAGTTTCCTGAGGTGGATACAAAAAGCTTGATTATGGCCTTTAAAAATAAGTCCTAAACCGTGATTTTGAGCTGACCCAAAAACTTTCAAAATCATTTTTGGACTTGCCCACATAGCCTCTCTGGGGATTTTTTTACCTAATGATTATATGAAATTTAAATTTTTAGTGAGATGGTATCACACTTTGTGACATTTCACTCCTTTCAGAGGAGCTACATCAGACTGGTCACCATATCAACTTGGTCTGTTGGTTTCATCACGCCCTCAACAGCAGCTGTCGTAACTTTTAATCCAATATGTATTTCAACCTGTACCAGAATCTGGGATCATTTATCCCTATCACCGTTGAAATTCTTTGATTAAAAATGGCTATTTGCCTCATAGGACCATGGGATGCAAACCCAGACCCTCTCGCATGCCAATTCAAAGTCAAGCAATAACAAGTCACAGGGAGGGCACTGCATGGCAGTGATTCTCTGGTTATATATATTTCTCGTCTTGATTCTATAAGGGCATGTTCACACTGAGAAATTTAGTCATGACTATATTCTCGCTCATGAGCCACTCATGACCAAATTCTCAGTGTGAACGTAATTTTAGAAAGTGTCTCGCTCGTGACCAAAAGTCACGCGCCACTAGTTTTAACGTACAAGCCGTGTCCTAGTGTGAACGCAGCTGATAAGTTGTCTCGCTCTAGAGCCGCTCACCAGCGAGAATACAGTGTATAGTCATGACCAAATTATGTGTGAACACGCCCTTTGTCGGTACTTTTTAGTACTAGAATCAATTATAGTGAATTCAGAGTCCAGCAATTTCATTACTGCAACATTGCTCGATACACAGTCGTGAAATTTTAAAGCGCATTTCTCATAGCCTGTGTAAAGACTGCGTATCAGGCGATGGACTCTGAACGCACCATTTGGGTTAATATTAATTTTTATTATTTCTATGAAAGACTGATCAAGATGCCGTGTGCAAAATGCTTATGCAAATTTTTATCCTTAAAAAAATGCATCAGCAGTAAAGAATAGTCCTTCTCTATTAGACAAATTATAACTTGACCAATAATCCTTAAACAAATTGTGACTTAATATCATTTGTACTTTCCATGTAGGTATTCCAAGGCAGGACAAGATCACAGAAAGTTTGCTGCCTCCAGGATGGTTTATCTTTCACCATGAATGCGGAATGCCTGTCTATGTACACAGACCAACTCGAGTTGCCACCTGGTCCAGACCATATCTATTGGGTAGATGTAATGATAAGGTAGGTACATTGCTGCCTCCAGGATGGTTTATCTTTCACCATGAATGCGGAATGCCCGTCTATGTACATAGACCAGTTTGACTCGAGTTGCCACCTGGTCCAGACCATATCTATTGGGTAGATGTAATGATAAGGTACGTACATTGCTGCCTCCAGGATGGTTTATCTTTCACGATGAATGCGGAATGCCTGTCTATGTACATAGACCAACTCGAGTTGCCACCTGGTCCAGACCATATCTATTGGGTAGATGTAACGATAAGGTATGTACATTGCTGCCTCTAGGATGGTTTATCTTTCACCATGAATGCGGAATGCCTGTCTATATACACAGACCAACTCGAGTTGCCACCTGGTCCAGACCATATATATTGGGTAGATGTAATGATAAGGTATGTACATTGCTGCCTCCAGGATGGTTTATCTTTCACCATGAATGCGGAATACCCGTCTATGTACACAGACCAACTCGAGTTGCCACCTGGTCCAGACCATATTTATTGGGTAGATGTAATGATAAGGTACGTACATTTCTACCTCCAGGATGGTTTATCTTTCACCATGAATGCGGAATGCCTGTCTATGTGCATAGACCTACTCGAGTTGCCACCTGGTCCAGACCGTATCTATTGGGTAGATGTAATGATAAGGTAGGTACATTGCTGCCTCCAGGATGGTTTATCTTTCACCATGAATGCTGAATGCCTGTCTATGTACATAGACCAACTCGAGTTGCCACCTGGTCCAGACCATATCTATTGGGTAGATGTAATGATAAGGTAGGTACATTGCTGCCTCCAGGATGGTTTATCTTTCACCATAAATGCGGAATGCCTGTCTATGTACATAGACCAACTCGAGTTGCCACCTGGTCCAGACCATATCTAATGGGTAGATGTAATGATAAGGTAGGTACATTGCTGCCTCCAGGATGGTTTATCTTTCACCATGAATGCTGAATGCCTGTTTATGTACAAAGACCAACTCGAGTTGCCACCTGGTCTAGACCATATCTATTGGGTAGATGTAATGATAAGGTACGTACATTGCTGCCTCCAGGATGGTTTATCTTTCACCATGAATGCGGAGTTGCTCGAGAAAACTCGAGTTGCCACCTGGTCCAGACCATATCTATTGGGTAGATGTAATGATAAGGTAGGTACATTGCTGCCTCTAGGACGGTTTATCGTTCACCATGAATGCAGGTACATTGATGCAAAATAGATTTGATTTGATTACATTTATCATAACAGAATCCCTTCCTCCAGAGTTAAAAGCACACAGGATCCAAGTGGACCTGAATATCCCCAATTTGAGCTCCGTGGTTGACAATGCCTTAAAGCATTACACAGGCAGGTACATATAAAGTCCAGGATCTCTATATATCGTCTGTACAATGTGCGTTTGCATACCATAAGGATGTGAAAAGGGCTTTTAATTGGAACCTCTGATTCTGAACAGGGCTAACCGGCCCTCTCCCCTACTTTTTCAAAAATACCTGTGGCTTGCATGGATGAAGGGGGGGGGGGGTCACTCAGAATTACACTTGTAACCATCCATGTTCAAACAAACATGAAAACAAACATTTAGGTTGGTTTTGACAAGCAATATGAGGGTATACTTGCTTGGGGAGCAGATTAGGCAATTTCAAGATTTAATTTTTCAATTTATTTTGTTTCAATAGTATCCTATTATAGTTAAGGCATATTTCTGCAGAATTTAAAAGAAAAAAATTATTGCATGGTTTTTTTCGTATTGGTTTTAAAAATCTGGTACTATTTTATTTGCCTTGCTTAGGTTTTTCATGTTTGATAACTTGCTTTAAAGGATATTTTAATTTGGCTTTTTTAATTGCTTACCATTTTTTTGACATCTGATATCCTTGTGCATGTTATTTTCGGAAGAAATTTGGGAAATCCAAGGTTAGACGATGGAAAAAAAACCAACCTGTTTTAAGGGCAGGCGGACCTTCCAACTAGGGTCGGGCGGGCGATTTTTTTTTTGCCTAGAAGAACCCAAAAATCCCCCAAAATTGGGAGAAAAACTGAAAAAAATTTACAAAAAAATTGTCTTTGAAAATTTTACCAAAAATTGATAAATTTTGGCCAAAAAAAGGCTGATTTTACATGATTTTGATTTTTCAAAACTAAAATAGTAATAAAATATATATTTTCTTCAAAATCGCAAATTTAGGGTTGGTCGGGTCCTTAAAACAGGGTGTGTTTTTTTGCGTCGCTTTAAGGCTGTTTGATTCATCTGCTTGGTTACAACTTAAGTGCCCAAAAAGTTGGGTTCACTTGTAGAGAAATGCATAGATGTGAAATGGGAGATACCAGACTAGCCACCATGTTATTTTCAGCTTGGGATTATATTGGGTTATTCAGGGTTTTGCATCGCATCTTGTCATATGTCCGAAGATTGAAAACATGCTTTGCGTGCAGGTTAGACCAAAAAAAATAAATTGTTTGCTTGTCCTCAATTGAATTTAGAAAAAATTGTGTCGGTCAGTCCGGATTTCTTTTTTTTTTTCCCTTCTTTTTTATTTACAATCAAACTCCACTGTATGTATATTGTATCAATCAAGGCTCAGAATACGAAATAATAAGAACATTTTGGTGTCAAAATGAATCGGCATATATTACAAAACAACTAAAATACCCAACACAAACTATAAAATACATTTTTTCTGCATTTTCAGAATGCAAAAATCTGAAAAGAACAAAAAACTTTTTCAGGAATTTCCAAAAATAGGGTCGGTATTCTTTTGTACAGTAAATAGAAAAAAAATATTTTTCCTGATTTATGAAATTAGGGTCGGTCAGTTGAGAACAAGCAAACAAGTTTCTATTTTTGGCCTTATGGTAGCATTCAAGCAAAGTATTATTTGCACAGTTTGTCTCAAGAAATTACTAACAAAAATTGTTGTCAAAACTGCTCATATCGTTATATTTCAGACCCACACAGTGCCTGAATTTGCCATTCCATGCTTTCAATGGAGAAAAGCAGAGGCGAGGAAAAAAGCTCTGTTAGAAAGTAAAGCTGCCGATCAACAGAATGTCAACCCTACGCAATGCAATACACAACAAAGTCAGCCTAATGCTAAAGAACAAACTGGTAGTGAAGACAAAGCTAACCCTAATGGTGCTAATGAACCAGATAAAGAAAATAAATGTGGCAAAGACAATGAAAATAGTCAAAATATTAGTGACAAAGAGAACTTGCCAACAAATGTAGGTGAAAACAGTACTACCACTACCCAAGTGCCTGATGCCAAATATGGAGAAGGGAGAAGAAACCCTGAACTTGCGATCGTTAAAGATGTTGACGAGTCAATAGGTAAGTGATAGTTATTGTTGCGTTTTAATATCAATCTACGGGAAAGCTAATTAATGTTCAACTGTATAGAGTGCTCTGTTCCGTGTCACCAAAAATACATAACTATGAAAGAAAATCTTAATATTTTGATTGGTAATCTTTAAAAACCCAATATGCGGAAGAAAATGAAAATAGAATAGGAATTAAAAGGCTAAGATATTTACCTTTCTATCTTGCGCTAATGAAGTATATTGTTTCGATTAATTTTGTATTTTTTTTTTAAATTTTGAGAAAGGCTTTTACGACGGGAATTCATAACAATTAGTAGATTTTAACGGGTTTGCCGTCGGACAAGTTTTGAACTGTCAAGCTTTCATCAGGAGTAGCTCTGACTTCTTCAAGACAAATATTATTATAAAGACATGTGGGCCGTCACTTCACACTGATGACTCGCATGAGCCATTCACTGAAGGCTGCCCCTTGCCAACAGTGTTAAAAGCAGATCACCTCTTTGAAATTGTGGTGGCTCTGAAAAGAGTCTTTCTGAAGGCTGCCCCTTGCCAACAGATTCACACAAAAGTAGGTTGCCCCTAACCTCTAATCTGTGTTGTTCTTATGAGATATTTGTGGCTCTTAAAATTTAAGAGTCTTTCTGAAGGCTGCCCCTTGCCAACAGTTATTTGCACAAAAGTAGGTTGCCCCTATACCTCTAATGTGTGTACAAATGATAGGCTGCCCCTTGCCTATTAAGTCGCCAACCGAACAGTTGATACCTGATCGAGAAGTGATCTTAATTTTGTATACTTTTTTTTACAGTTCTGGACGAATTGAAAGAATATTTGACCAAGGTGTTTGAGTTTAGGAAAGTTGAAGTAAAGGGATTCGGGTAAGCTACCGGTATACCCCAGGGGGGTTCTCAAAAAAAATTTGTACGGGGGTGTGCCACGCAGACTTAGCGATAAGGACCGTTCTCTATACCTAAAAAAGGCAATTTTTCAACCCTTCACCATACCATTTTTTCACAAAATACAACCAAATTTGGGTCAAATTGGGCGCTTTTAAAGGCAATTTTTCCATTTGGGCGCATAAGGTCTGTGACAAAAACACACCCATCGATTTACCTAAAATGGCAAAATTATACCCCAAAACCGTGGCACATATCAACCTAATGTGAGAACCCCCCCCCCCCCCCCCCCCCGGGCGGTATATGTAATTCAGTACTATAAGATCTTACCAACAGGGTGGCCCTGTCACCCATAACTTATGATTTTTTTGAATGACTGGGTTTGTGTTTGGTAGATATATTGATACCCTCCAAATGATTTGATCCACAGTTACATACATTCTTTGTTATGGAAATTGTTGAATCAAATTTAGGATCACAAATTTAACTCTACATTGTATAGTGCATGTATAAGGTCATGTTTTTTAACCTGGGCACCCTGAAATGGTGGAGTTGTTACATTTCAACCTCAATCTATGACTTTGCACAATGTATTTTCACAATGCTCTGTCATACACACTTGATCTTGGTCTCATTTGAAAGCTTAGTTATTTAGCTATTAATATCAGAAGAAAAAAAAGTTAAAAGTTGTTTCTACTAATTGATACAGTTCATTAAGCATAATTAGTCAGGGGTGGAGGATGCGGTAGAGGAGGATGCGGTAGAGGAGGAGGAGTATATAGTGTATACAGTGTGCATTATAAAACTAATAAATCAAGCAATTTAATAACTCTTTGCTGTTGTTCTAAGTTTGTTCATATGTAATAGATACATTTTGCTCATAAATTTAGTACAATTATTAATTAGTGATTATTAATTAGGTCTCAATTACAGATTTTAGTAATCATAAAATGAGTACATTTGTTTGCAATTTTCCGAAAATCTCGCAAAGTAAAATGCAATCAAATATTTTTAACAAAGTAAAGCTTACATTTATTATGAACTGAACAAGCCCATTAATATAGTTCAAATCCATGGAATATTATAAAGTTTTTATGTAAATTACATGGCTCTGACTGGTAAAAATGAAAGAATTATGGTATATTATTCTTTTATAGTCGTGATCTGATCTTTAATTTTAAGCTTCTTAATATGTTCAAACAGTTTATCATAATGAAAATATAATCAGTAGGTCTACTGAGTTGCTAATACAATAGTCATTAGTCTAAAAAAGTATTTCATGTTTGTACATATAACTGTAAAATGTAGGCCTACATGTTCGAGAGGAAATTTTCCTTCAAAATATAAGGATAAATATTTTGAGACACTCTGTATGTAAAATAAACATTCAAATATATAGGTAAATAGTTTATAATTATTAGGAAAGGACTTGAAAGGATGTCAAATGGGAATAATCTACTTGAAAAAAATGTCTTCCTAATGTTTACATGTTCGCAATTAACAA
>JXSR01S026256.1:8118-20985 GCA_000969725.1 Ophiothrix spiculata
CATTTACTTCCTGTACTTCTATGACACCCGGTGGGAAGCATTTTGCTAACCTCTCTGCTAATTCGCCTTCTACTGGCTGTGTTAGCGTGACCTCTGGTAGTAACCTATATGATGCTTACCGTTTACTTCCTGTACTTCTATGACACCCGGTGGGAAGCATTTTGCTAACCTCTCTGCTAATTCGCCTTCTACTGGCTGTGTTAGCGTGATCTCTGGTAGTAACCTATATGATGCTTACAATTTTCTTCTTGCACTTCTATGACACCCGGTGGGAAGCATTTTGCTAACCTCTCTGCTAATTCGCCTTCTACTGGCTGGGTTAGCGTGATCTCTGGTAGTAACCTATATGATGCTTACCGTTTACTTCCTGTACTTCTATGACACCCGGTGGGAAGCATTTTGCTAACCTATCTGCTAATTCGCCTTCTACTGGCTGTGTTAGCGTGATCTCTGGTAGTAACCTATATGATGCTTACCGTTTACTTCCTGTACTTCTATGACACCCAGTGGGAAGCATTTTGCTAACCTCTCTGCTAATTCGCCTTCTACTGGCTGTGTTAGAATGATCTCTGGTAGTAACCTATATGATGCTTATCGTTTACTTCTTGAACTTCTATGACTCCCGGTGGGAAGCATTTTGCTAACCTCTCTGCTAATTCGCCTTCTACTGGCTGTGTTAGCGTGATCTCTGATAGTAACCTATATGATGCGTACCATTTACTTCCTGTACTTCAACGACAGCCGGTGGGAAGCATTTTGCTAACCTCTCTACTAATTCGCCTTCTACTGGCTGTGATAGCATGATCTTTGGTAGCAACCTATATGATGCTTACCATTAACTTCTTGCACTTCTATGACTCCCGGTGGGAAGCATTTTGCTAACCTCTCTGCTAATTCGCCTTCTACTGGCTGAGTTAGCGTGATCTCTGGTAGTAACCTATACGATGCTGTAGCTGTATTGAAAATCAAGAAATAGTATATTTAATAGGTGACAAATTCAATAATAGTTAAGTTTGATAGATCAATTCATGCAAAATTAAAACCATCTAAAGGCTATTTGCAATACAAAATAAATTAATAGATGGGGTTCTACACTAGCTCTCACTACATCACCACCTGACAGTGATTAATGGGTGGTATGCCATGGGAGGACTGGACATGGGGTCAGTGGAATGCAAGAGGTCCCAGTTTGAATCCATGGGGACATTCTTTTTTATCTCTCTGTTTCTAAGGTTTATTTTCAGTTAGAGTTTAATTTGCTTTTTACCAAAATGGTCTGTCCCTTAATGTTTCTTTTTATTAGCTCATATTCCTCAATTTTAACTGAAATTATAAAATGTACTCTAAAATTTGTGCAAACTTCATAAATTTTGAGCAAATTAGTTAATGTTACAAAACATTTGATTTTTTAAAGGAACTTATTAAACTCAAAAACAATTATTGCTTGCCCTTCATTTGTCACCGTAATCCACCCCTGAAAAAAATTAAAAAATAACGATGCTGGTGCAGACACTAGCTACATATTCCAAGTCCTACCTGGCTCTGTTAGACTACAAACAAGGTCTGTTGGCACCTTGCATTCTTTCCAAGGTACTTAGAAACACAAGTTTTAAAAACATATATGATACAGAAACACAGGAAATTTATATACATCTTAACTTACCAACAGGGGAGAATTTGGCATGATCTTTTCCTATTCCTTTCACACAATGACATTTGAGGTCAATTTCCTGACCAGGCCTTAACTTGGCAATGAGAATATCTTTCTCTACCGGACAAATACCATCAGTACCAAACTGTAAAAAAAGACAAAATCATCCAACTTGTATCATAAATCTCAGAGGTTAAAATTGATATATTACAATTTACCCCACAATTAAGAATCTTGTACCCCATTCATTCACACACACCCAACCCATAATAAACCTAAAAGCATTAGCAATGTAGTCTCCACTCAATATTAATCATAAAAACGTTACAAAGATTTTCTGCCAAAAAAGATGGTTCATTACGGAATGTCCTACAGGGATATTTCATGAAATGTTTGCCAACGATTCAGCTGACTGAGCTCGATGAATAGGAAATACTTGTCGATACTTCATTTCCAAAAATATTTTCTGCTTCAAATCAAGCATTATAAAAGTGCATTTTTTAAAAAACCTTTTAATGACTCTCTAATTAAGCCATAATTGATGGAACTATTTTTAATTCACTTTTAAAGCAATGTACAAGATTTGTTCAGTTTCCAATATACAACTATTATTGATACTACTCTTTGATCACCACTAAATCAGCAGGAATTATGAGGCTCTTTGTCATCTGCCATCAAAAGTTAATTCCAATCACATGGGCGACAGAGGCACTGATGCGTCAGCCGTCCATACAACACACAATGCGTCCCGTAACAGTTGTGATTTGTTCAGCCACACACACACACTTTTCTGTATCAAATATAGGTTCAGCATTAAGAATGGGGCAAGTTCCATGGCAGCCCAAGATGTGCATCCATGAAGACTCCTTGGATGTACATTGACACGCTGCGAGTGCGTGAGCGTAAATGTGCGCCTTACCAGGATGTGTAGTAGGTATAGCAGGCGCAGAAACATACAGTTGAATACACAAGACGAATCCACATCTGGCAGATGCATCATTGTGTAGACAACAATCTCGACTGCTAGAATGTACATCAATGTACTTCCCAAGCTCTTGTGGAACTTGCCTAATTAACTTACCAAATCTGACTGGTTGCCAGTAGGTATCCACTTCAAATGTTCTGTTGTCACTGTTTGAAAGGCACACACAAAATATGTTGTCACTTGCATATGTGAAATTTTAGGTATACAATGTCAGGCAGCTTAGGAAGCAGTATGATGCATTCAGAGTTGCTTGGCACCTACTGATACACAGACTTTACACCAACTATAATTGTTTCAAATAAATTTCGGACACCAACTGACAATTTGAATGCAGCCAACGCTGATAAGCACAGGACATCGGGAAGTACGCAACACCGTTTCCAATCAGTAATAACAGTACTGCGACATCGCGCGCGCATGGAAAGTGTTGCGCATTTACGTAAATTGCATACGCAATACTGTGAAGTAAGGCTCTGAATCAGAATTTTCATGTCCGAAAATTATTTGAAACAACAGACAGATTTAATAATCATTGTTACGTTGGGGTTTGCCTCATTATAAATCTACTCCAAGCCTTTTGTCCCTGAAAACCTGTTTTTATTGAAATTTTTTCTTTCAATTCGATATCACATGTCAACTTGACCAGAAGTGCAGATACAGGCTTGTGACAATCCTGGGTGCTGGAAACCTGCTTAGTACAAAAGTGGTTATGAGGATGTGCCGTAAAGTCGGGTAGCAAAATCACGCTCTTTGGTAATTCAAACAACATACCTGCCAACATTGTGAAACCTAAAATCGGGACAAAATGACGCGCGAGGCGTTCGTCGGAGGTCCAGGGGGCGGGGTCCTAGCTGGGGTTTAAGGGGGCGCTTTGAAGCTGTAAAGATTTCAACAAATTAAAAGCCAAGGAAACATCATTTTCATACTTTCAACTGATGTATTAAAGGTTGAAAAAAAAACCCATAGCCATGTATTGTAAAGAAAGTGAGCATATGCATACTTCCTGGAGTTGGTAATTTATTATTGCAACTCAAGTAGATGAGGGCCATGGCAGCCTGTTTCAAGGGCCCCTTAAGGGCACTGATGGGACCCTGGTGGGGGTTGAGGGGTAAAACCCCACCCACTAGTAAGAGGACTTCTGCACATCCAACCCCACAGGAGATATCATTTCAATAGGTAAACTAACAGCAAAATGTGGTACTCAGGGGTATAAGTGTGTCCAAAAATAAACAAAGTGTTTGACATTATGACCCCCTGTAAGGGCCCAAGTCCTGCTCATGGGGGCCAGCTGGGGTGCACTCTACTCCTGGGGGTCCCTTTTTAAAAGTTGATGTGGTTGTAAAGGAGCAAAAACACAATAACTTGAATTTTGGATTAAAATGAAAAACTTGCTCCGTTTATGAGATACATGGCTTTTTGTATCCAATATTACTATACATTTGTATTGGAATGTACATTTTAAAACTGACCTTCTGACCCTACGGTAGGTCACAGTTGGCCGATTTCATTATATATGATGGGTTATAAAATTATAATAATTTAATCAATTTTAGCATTCCTACTATTTTTTTTTTGAGGGGGTATCATCCACCCCCTCCTCATTTACCTGTATTATCCAACTCCACCATTATTTCTCTTCGTGCAAGCACATCGACTCCATCCCTTTACAGTGGCATTACAGTCGACCAGTTGGTGCACCTAAATTAATAGGGAACCTGTCATCTGACCCGTTTTTGATTCTAAGGTGTCATTGAAGATTTTTAAAAAAGTGTTGAGTGTGTTGAAGTCAATGTAAGAAGCTGGGAACCACCAATAAAATAGAAGAAGAATGGTGGCGACTTTTGTAAGATATATGTTCCAAGAGCACAAATATTTATTGACTACATGTCCCCTTGCGACTTTCCTTGCGTTTATTAACAGCTTTTATGAGATTCTGGCCCAAATATATGCCACAAGACCATAAATATTGGCGACTTTTCCTTGTATTTTTATTTTTTTCAATATCTCAAAATCGGGACGTCCCGATTTTTGGCCATTTTGAGAGTTGTAAATCGGGACAATCCCGATAAAATCGGGACAGTTGGCAGGTATGAAACAATCTTTTTTCTTTGCAACATTTAGTATTTTGATAGATGTACTTTTTGAAATTTATCAATTTGTGCACTTTTTTTCACAAAACCTAAATTTTGCCCCCAAACAGCGCAACTTTGGGCAAAAAATCGTGATTTTTGAATAAATTTGACTCATAATTTGAGAGTTTGTTGCATGGATGGGTCCTCTTTTCTTGTAAACTGGTATTTGTATGGTGGTGTTTCAAAATTCCAAGTGGCACATCCCTAATCAAATCTTTTAAATTATTTGACATAGCTACCTTTAGTATTTCTGTACAACTCATCTGGATCTGTGGCGTCTTTTGCTGCTAGCGGATTCTTGGTACATTTCACTTTCAGCTGGAATTCAAGAGTATCTTCTGGCGACCCATTTTCATCGCCTAGAGAGAAAAAAAGTATTTTTTAAAACTTGTGTTGATAATTAATCATTAATTACATCCAATCAAAAATATAAAGGGAACATAAACTAAAATCTTCCTTTGTGAATATAGTCAGAACCTGTTTAACACATCTATATCATATCAACATTTGAAGCCTTCAAATGTCCCTTACCTTCCTGCCTATATTCAAAAATCCTTGGGTCAGCTTTGATTGGTATAAGCCCTAATCTATGAGCCAACACTTCATCTTGTATGACTGATATACTGTTGTATTGCCATGGGTTATGGCACATTCGTATCAGATTTTTGAAGCCTTCCATCACCCCTTACCTTCCTGCCTATATTCAAACATCCTTGGGTCAGCTTTGATGGGTATAAGCCCTAATCTATGAGCCAACACTTCATCTTGTATGATGGATGTATTGTTATATATGAAAACCTTCTCTATTGCCATGGTCGGAACCTGTAACGACACATCAAAACAGGAATTATTGGTAAAAAAAAGGTAAATATGTTGTTGCAAGTTAATGACACAAAATCAACGCACACATGGTGAATTTTAATGCGTCAAATGCACTATGCCCATGGGGCCGAGTAAATTTGAGAGCAATCAAAATTCAGCACAAGTGCACTGTGTTTGTCACATTTCCCAAGCAAATGGAATCCAATTTAATAAAACCAATTCATACACAAGAAATAAAAAATATTGCATGTTCATTAAAAGAAATTGTGCTTTAGTAACACAACCATTTAAGTCAAAACAAAATTTATCATCACATAGCCAAAAACCAATGTAACAATTCAAGCGGTCTGGAACAGAACACTCGGAGTGCAAAGTGCTTTTTCAATCGACTCGTTGTACCGTTCTCGAAATTCTTCACACAGAGTATGAATGATCATCATAACCAGCTGGGTCAGCAAATTAAAAAAAGTTAATATTTCTTTGAAGAATTAGTAAACTTCATTTTTCTTTGAAGAATTAGTCAATTTCATATTTCTTTGAAGAATTATACAATTTCATATATATCTTTGAAGAATTAGTCAATTTCATATTTCTTTGAAGAATTAGTCAATTTCATATTTCTTTGAAGAATTAGTCAATTTCATATTTTTCATATTTCTTTGAAGATTTGGTCAATTTCATATATCTTTGAAGAATTAGTCAATTTCATATTTCTTTGAAAAATTAGTCAATTTCTTATTTCCATCAATCCATCTTACAAACTCAAGCTTCACTTACAAACAAATAATCAAGTCAGTTTTTGAGAAAGTTTTAACCCAAGTATAAAAATTAGTGTGTATGAAAAAAAAATCTGGTATTATGGTAGTCCTTGAGAAATCTAGGCCAGTTCCAATAGGACATGTTGTGGAAAATATGTGGGTAAGAAAATAATACTTCTCAATGACATACAATTGAAATCTCAACATACCTCAGCTAGAAGAATCCTCCTGAATGCATTGGCCAATGCTGCATCAATACCAACCATGTCAAACTCCATCTCAGTGTCTGTCATCCGGATGATGTCAATATGAAAATTCTGAGGGAAAAAATGATGTCTTTAGATACGCGTATTAAAATATTTTATAAAATTGCAAATGCATTTTAATCTTTTTTTTTTGCTGAATATGTTTGTTTTATACACAATTTTTCTTAGGTTATCTGAAAACTACATGTATACTATCTTTAAGTGAATTCTAAATCAGTGTGAACATATGTCTTACTTGTTGAAATCTCTCCAGGTTCCAACTGTCATCATATCCAGTGTAGTTTCCCGGGAAATCAGTACTGTGCACCTGTAATGAAACAAATTGATGAAAATCAAGAGTCAACAAGAGAGTAAAATAAAAGGCAAATCAGAATGGCAACTGTGTATTTTGTCCCCGGATTTTGTCACCCATTGAGGTTGTTGTACTGAGCTCATAAGATTTTTCAAGAGCAACATGTATGTGATATTTCAGGACTGCCGACTGTACATACGGTCATGCATATACCCTCATGTGCTCCTCTCTATCCAGGTGTCAAATGGGTACCAAATCATTCTTCAATGCTAGGAAGATAAAAGCCTTACGTGGAAGCAAGACGGTATGGTTCTTGAAGTAGTCCGCAGGCAAGACTAAAATTTTTTTCAGTGTGAACATATAATATTATTTTATTTTTTTATATATATTTATCACTCAGTAGATAAAAGTCATCATCATCATCATCATCCTATGACTTCTGTCAAGATATATGACACACATCCTTGCAAACTATCTTTATTACACATTGTACTTCCTAGTTCATTGAAGTTCAAGCAAGTATCTCTACTGGTCTCAGGGTACGTTTAATGGTCTACAGCCTCTGTTTGGACATGGGAGTCCGATATGATTTGGTCAATTGGCTCAAAAGCAGTGACCAGCAAACTGGGCTCTCCTCTGTGCCACAGTTGTAGAGATGAGAGACCGAAAATTACTAAAGTAAAATGTGTAATTTGATACATTTCTTAATTTATGGTGTTTGTTTACATAAAAATGAGTCATGAATTTTCACAAGTTTATGTTTAGTTAACTCCTTGACTACCATCATGACTGACCATGGCCTATGGCTTAAGCAACTCACTAATCACTTAAGTGTGCAAGAGCACATTTCCCACATATTTCATGATGTGAGTTGTTTAAAATGTCTGAGTGAGACTTCAAAAAATTGTCAAAATTAACCATGTCCATGATTGAGTTAATGGAGCTCAGTGGGACAAAAGCTATTGGGGCCATTTTTTTTACTCAGTGTCATCTCTATTACTCTATGCTAATAGTATCTACACTGCACTGATCCAGAGAGTCTATAATGGGAAATGAAACTCCCCTATGAAAAGGTGACGCAACCCAGCAGGACCGATTTGCTATAATAATCAGCTGATTATTGTAGCAAATCGGTCATATATGAAAAATTACGCCAACCTGATTGGCTAGCATCGCGCGTATACAGCACGTACATTTTTTGTATAATACATTGTTAACCTTTTGACCCGTGCGTAGATTATACCACTTTCGTCTGATGGCTTGGGAATACGAGTTTCACGGCCCTGACTGATCATGTTTCATTTCATATGATATTTATTTCCACCATAACATGATAAACATGATAAAAACATCAAAACACACCAAAAGAACACCAGATAGAGGAGATGCAACTGAAAGCAAAAATGCCTGTGCAATGTGTTGCACCCCCTTTACAACGAAACAATACTCAACAAAACAGTACTAATTTACTAAATAAACAAAAAATGTTGGTCACAAAATAAAAGTGATCTTGATTCCTCCAAGCTCCAAGATGACCTGGATTCACTACAGTCATGGGAAAAAACCTGGCTCATGAAATTCCATCCTTCTAAGTGCCAGGTAGTGCGCATCACCAACAAACGCAAACCGGTCACATCTGCCTACAAGATCCATGGACAGTTGCTGGAGGAAGTCAGCTCAGCCAAGTATCTGGGACTCAACTTAGACAACAAACTGAATTTCAACACACATGTCGACAGTACCACCAAAAAGGCGAACGCAACTCGTGCCTTTATCAGTCGTAATCTCCACAGCTGCAGCAGACGAATTAAAGAAGCAACCTACAAGACCTATATTCGACCTATCCTTGAATATGCCTCGGCAGCATGGGACCCACACACCCAGAGGAACATTGGCAAGCTAGAACAGGTCCAGCGCAGATGTGCACGATTTGTCACAGGCAACTACGATCGCCATGCAAGTGTTACATCCATGTTAAACGACCTTGAATGGAACAGTCTCCAGAGCAGACGTCAACAAGATCGACTCTCAATGCTCTACAGGAAACGCTTCAACCTGGTAGACATGGACTGGACTCAATTCCTGACCACTCTGTCATCAAGTACTAGAGGTCACAAATCCCGCTTCTGGACGCCATTCTGCAGTAGCAAGACGTATCATTCTTCATTTTTCCCCCGCACCACAAGGGACTGGAACCTTCTGGAGAAAGATCCTGCAGACTTTCCCACCCTCAATGCTTTCAAGGCTGCATTGAAGACTGGCTCCAAGTAAACATGCAGTATCCTGATTTTTAACCGCACCTGTAAATATTTTAACTGCACCTCTGTAAATATGTTTGCACATTTGGATGGATATTGCATTATAATTAACTTGGACTTGGAG
Organism: Ophiothrix spiculata; assembly: GCA_000969725.1. Taxonomy (NCBI): domain Eukaryota; kingdom Metazoa; phylum Echinodermata; class Ophiuroidea; order Amphilepidida; family Ophiotrichidae; genus Ophiothrix; species Ophiothrix spiculata. The sequence goes on from JXSR01S026256.1 coordinate 17,407, forward strand.
CACGCACCCCACTGTAGTGTGATAATATTCAGTTATTGAAGTTTACACTTATCAAGGAAGAAGAAGAGTGTCATTCATGCATTGACAGCAGTGATATCCTTGGTTATGTGCCTAAAGAATTCTTTCTTTCTTTCTACCAAGGCCTAAAAAAAAATTGTTTGATTGGCGTAACCCGACCTACCCTAATTTTACCACCGACCCTAGATATTTTTATTTTTTTGAGCATGGTAAAAAACCTCCAAATCCCAAATTTGATGGGAATCGATTCATGGAAGCCCAAGATATGGCTTGCAGGACATTCAAAATGACAAATAAAAGATGTGTTACAGAATAAGTGCAGATGTTTTTGTATATGTGCCATATATTTTGTGTTCTTGTATGTGAAACATAGACTTAGAAAATAAAAAAAAAATTATTAAAAAAAAAAAAAAATCCGACCTATTATTGGAATCATTAAATTTCCTACAAATCAAATCTCGATGGTGCGTATGATGAGAGCGTGTGCGACTACACATCTGTAATGAAAATGTGCGGCGCGTATCTTGATTGGTTGCTTGACGCGGCGATTGCGTAAAAAGAAATTGTTCGTACTGCGTGAGGCGAGACGCTTGTTTATTGTACGCATTTGTTGCGTTCAAAATTTCATGATTTGTAGGAAGTTTAATGACTTCAATAATACCTACCCTGTTTTTTTTTTCTATGTTACGCCAATCAAACAATTAATTTTTTTTGGCCTAATTCTAGTGTGGAATGTAACACTAACAGCAAACTTTAAAATTATATATGGAAACATCAGCTAAATCAACACAGTTCAAAGTTCCTTGTGAATTAACCCATTTACAGTTTAGACAGTTAATCAGATTTTCTAAAGAACTTACATTTTCCAAGCCGTGTTCTTTCAAAACAACACGTGTTCGTTTCTCTTCGATGTTTGTTAGGGCTCTACTGGAGGCAGCCATTTTTGTTCAATTAACCTTTGAACTTCTTGTTAGGAAGGGTTTATATTTCAAGTAGGTAAGGTATAAATTTTAATTAACCTAAATATACAAATTGGTATTTGCTTAGAAGAAGTTCGTCACCAAAAGTAGAAAAATACTTTAATATTATTTAATTGTAACACTTTGTGCTTCATAGGAATCACAGAGATCAAAACTTTCCAAAGTCTACTAACTATTTTGGTACTGGTTTTATAAATTACCCCTACCCACAAATGGATCAGTCTACTAGGAAGAAGATTGGATTTGTGCGATCAGCTAAAGTAGGAGGGTCAGAATGGTGAGAAAATGTTGATTTTTAGCTTTTTGTTTTGCCTATATCTTTTAAAAATTACGACATTATATTTCTTGAATTTATATTTTACATAAATCTTTTAAAAGGAGTTAGAATTTTGGTCTGTAGTGATATGAAACTAAGCTGAAATGAATTTATGCTGTGACCGTGTTGAATGCCAATGGCAATGAACAACACAACAATGATGAATGACACTATTGACAGTACAGTAATTTGAGTAAATGATGTATCATGTAACTTGTAAGCTGCTTACTTAAAATTGATTTAGCCCCTAGCCTCAACAGTCATAGGCCTTACGATGTACATACATTACATTAGATTTGATATAAGTTAAGAATCAGCGCACATTCTCTTTTTTATGATTGAAAAAGGGCGCCACTTCCATCCAAAACTTCCAATCGACCAAAGACTCTGCACTTTATGCTCTTTGAACGAAATTGAGGATGAGAAACACTTTATGTTAAAATGTACTCACTATAGGCGAATTCCAGCGTGACAGGCGTGACCTTTGCATGAACCTTTTTTTCTTAGAATAGCTGGTAAATTTTATCAAAAGGCGATACCACGGAAATATTCCTATATGTTATAGTAAACATTAGATATTGGATGCAAAAAGTGAAAAATTTATTCTAACTCAATCACTGTCTTCACAATGGGGACACAAAGTGTCCGTGACAGGCGTGACCCAAACTGACACTGCCTTCTCAAAAATATGGTTTAATGCTGAATTCTACCTCTTTCCCACGGGAGATTTGATTCCTGTTTATATTGCAGTATATCTCCTTTGGGGAACCAATCAGGAAACATTTCACTTTTGGAGCTGTAGCTCTTAACTTGGAGAATACAGACTAAATCATTTCGTGACAGGCGTGACGTGACAGGCGTGACATTTGTGCACACCTAGTAAAACTTGATTTTAGCAATGGATCTGTTGTTTAATAACGTCTTTATTTATGATTATGATTTATTTTCAACAGTTTTGATACTGTATTATGCAAGTCTAATCTATTTTTGAGCTTTAACCCTTGTCCTCCTGAGCTATTTTTGCAACACGTCCTCCGAAGGGTTGTTGCAACCACCCTAATATTTTAGAACGGAACCTCCTATGAACTTGGTTTTGCTAATAATAGATAGGTATGATCCTCCCTTATCCAACTTATCCAACGATATCAAGATCATCAAAATCGGCTGAGGCGTTACGTAATTATGACGTCATAAAGCACTTACGGATTGGAAAATCAGGCAAAATTGCATTATGGCAAAAATGGCCACCAAAAAGCAAAACTTTGCTACAAAAATTCTAATTAACAGATTTTCGTCGGTTTTTTGCCAATTAAGACAGGAAATAGTGATTCTAACATGTCTTTTAAGTTTGAGTTTTATAGCATGCACATTTTTTCAAAATGGCGACTTAAACATTTCCGGGATTTCGACTTCGTGACAGGCGTGACCAATTTGGAAATGTAATAGTGGAGAAATAGGCAATCACTGGATGTTTGTTTATAGCTTTGCAGATGTAGACTCCATGATAGAAGATAGATATTGATGTTTCACCAAAACATGACCTTTTAATAAAACACAGCAAAAACTTTTCATGTTTTTCGTGACAGGCGTGACATCTGAAAACGACAAATTCCAATATAACACTACTCGGCTATGATTAACATTTATTACTAAAATGCGATTGTACTTCAGAGCACAGAGACTGGGGCTTCTTATACACTAATAAGGAAAAGCCTCAGATGTTTTTCTCTGTTTCAGTACCAAATCACTTTTTGGTGCAAATTTGAGGGGAAATGTTACTAAGGCAACATCCAACTTATACCAGTCATAAAATAAGTTCTATTTGCTTTATGGAAAAAACAAAAGTAGTTCCTGAGACCTTGACTTGTTTACTTTCAACTCAGGTATTACTTTTATGTCAGAATTGAACTTGAAAAATTCCAGTGTGTGATACAAGATCATGGAATTAGCCTATAAAGATCCTCGTTCAAAAATGATCTCCGATATCGCAGAGGCTTATAATATAAGTAACATGTCTGATTATGAAACCTTTACTCTCCTCATGAGTTTTCAAGACTATGATACAATCAACTCGGTTTTAAAATTTTTAAATTGCATGCAAATCTGTGCGCATAATTTGTATAGTCTTGATATATATAATTTATTATTTTGTATCATATTTATATTGACTGGATGAGAAGAGATGGCAAATCAGCAAAACGCATAGAGGGTGGCCAAACAGTGTAGGGCATAGATGTTAAAAGGCACGATATTGCATTACAACCC
>JXSR01S026256.1:21035-34647 GCA_000969725.1 Ophiothrix spiculata
TTTATATTGACTAATTTATAATTCTGTTTTGTATCATCTTGGCCTATTATTGTTTTACATTGTATATCTTTGACAATATACCTATTTAAAAATGTATGGTGATGTCAATAAAAAAATCTTGAATCTTGAATCTTGAATCATTTACACTGCAGGTCTGATGCAAATGGATGAAATCAAATCAAGATGAACATGTGCTAAGTTTTAAGACATGATGTCAAGCAATTGGGAAAAAGTCAAGAAATGTTGACCGTCAAATAGCATGAATCGTGACTCGTGTGTTGGCGGATTCATATTATTATTTGGCGTTACAATGTAGAATATTATTGTAAGTCCTCTTTTTTATTCTGATTTTGCAGATTCGATTCATTTTAATTCAAAATCGTGCTGGTAAAACCAGATTAGCTAAATGGTACATGTCCTTTGACGATGATGAAAAACAGAAGTTGATTGAGGAAGTCCATGCACTGGTTACAGTAAGAGATGCCAAACACACAAATTTTGTAGAAGTAAGTATTAAACCAAAATAAAGCTCTATCAAAAACACAAAATGTTTTTATCAAAAAACATTTTGTTGTTTTAGTAGGCAGAACTATTAATATATCTTTGAATCCTGGACACTTCATACCCGTTCATTCTCATCCCTGATACAGTTCATACCCGTATTTTAAGAACTGTATAGTATTTTTGGGTTATGTTTGCATAAGATGGAATAAATTTGTTTTTAAAAAAAGAATTGATCTTAGTCCAGTATCTGAAATGACCTAACAAATGAGTTTCAAGGCCTATTTGCTAATATAATTCTAAATTTTAATTTGAACTTCAAAACATTACATTTCATGATGAAAATTGCACTAATTACAAATCCCAATATTAAAGTCATTTTTGAAATTAACAAATAATAGAGGCCTGCCTAAATGATTGATTTCCCATCCACTCCAACTCAGAAAATTTAACAAACTAGATAACATTTATAGCCCTTTTTACATACAAACATGACAAACACTGATGACAAAAGGTATATGGATCTCGGGTATGAATATTGAACGGGTATGAAGTGTGTATGAAATGTCCAGATTCCATATCTTTCTCCCAGGGCCAGGATTGCCCTATCATGCATTTAATTAATCATGTACATTTTAAAATGCGGATATATTTACTTCATTGTTGGATAATTTTTGTAGTAATGTAAACAATGATATTTTCACGAGCATAATTTTTAGCCAAACGCAACAGTCATGACCTTACCGCGCTAGCTCTGACTGAGCCATCAACTATTTTCCACTTGCCTATACTGAGCAAAATCCACTAGCTTAGCCAAGGAGCTAGACTCCAGTAAAAGTTCATCGCTAATTTGCAAGTTCCTTCGCCTGGCGGCTTAGGTGAACGTTGCGGTACATGATCGCTGCTTGATCACTAAATGGGACAGGCCATAGGATGATTTTGGTCACAGGAATGATTGGTGCGAAGGAACTTGACAAGTTCTTTTGCACTAAATGTTAAATTGTACTCAAGTGCAAAAACAAGGAGTTATATCCCAAAATGTGCAAAATAGGGAGAAACTTAAATTTCTTATGCTTTTTATTTATCTTTTTGTATTTTATTTGACTGACTTTTGATCTATTCCTTTTTCAGTTTCGTAATTTCAAGATAGTGTACAGAAGATACGCAGGCTTGTATTTCTGTATATGTGTTGATGTCAATGACAACAACCTTGCCTACCTAGAAGCTATACATAATTTTGTTGAGGTAAGTTCAATCATTGGCAGTTATAGTGTAAGGTCAAGGGATTTAAAAGGGGGAATATGTACCAGCCACCACCTTGCTGTCACTTGTGGAACTTTATTGTTTTGCAAGATTTTTTTTTTTTGACGACAAGCTTATGAGCTAGTCAAAACATGGAAATCTGGACAAAACTGAACTGGCGGTTGACCACCCGGAGTTGCTGCTTCTGGAGTCGCTGCTTCTGCTATTGTTCTGAACAATGACAATGCTTATAGTTGTTGGATTTAATTCATGAACGCGTGTTTATAGCAAGTACGCAGTGGTCCCTGACGCAAGCGTATATTTCCAAGGTTGTTTAGTTTGCGTGTACGCACAAGGCTCTGAGTACGCGTTCACGAATTAAATCCAACAACAATAGTACCACCTGTTCCATTCAGTCAGCCGTCAGTAAAGTTTTTATAACAGGCCCTAAACTTTGAAAATGCACACTCGCATCGGAGTGTATTTGCCCTTAGCACGGATCTGCCATTTGCAGGGAGAGCTTCGATGACGAGGTCAAATATGTTTGCAGATTGGCGCATTCACAGCTAGAAGCAACCTCAATTGTGCGTCCATAAACTCAACACATCCCATGTGAGCAGCATCGACATGTTAAATCAGTAAATTAACTCTCCAGACTGAGGCTCTACTCGCAAATAACAGACTGTACAAAGAGTCAGTTGTGTGAATGTTTTAGTTACGCATTCTAGAAATATATATCCATCAGAATATACAGAAAGAATATTTGTGTTTGTTTTGTTTTTTTAGGAAAAAGAGTTGATCTGTCAATGAAATCGATAAAAACAGTTTGTAAATTGCTAATTTGAAAGAACCGTACAAATTATAATATTGTGTAAAAGATAAACCCATATTGGTCTTTAATAAAGTCCAGCGACTTCTACTGCCTTGACAAAGATAAATTCACAATAGAATTGTTGTATGAAATAAAAGTCTCTGTATATGTCTCTTCAAAATCTCATATTTATTTTTGTTTATGTTCTTTTCTTTATATAGGTACTCAACGAATACTTCCATAATGTTTGTGAATTAGATCTGGTGTTCAACTTTTACAAAGTATACTCAGTAGTAGATGAAATGTTCCTGGCAGGAGAGATCAGGGAAACCAGCCAAACCAAGGTTCTCAAACAACTTATAGCTCTCCAGCAATTAGAATAAACTCTTTACATCAATACACAACAGGATCATGGGGTTAGCTAAATAAGCATGGGCCAATCAGCACCAGATAAGAAACTGCCATTAAATTATTTTGGGTTGAACGAATTCATGCTTGCAGCAGTAATCCGCCATCCTCTAGATTCGATAATGACACTTTCCCCATGAAGTATACCACTAACTTTTATCGACCGTTTTGTATGTATACCTTACCCCTTTTGAGTATGTTAATATATGAGCAAAGATAGCCGTACTGGAACGAGTATTATTTATGGATATCGTTCAGATCACACATAATTCAATCATGCTTTTCAGAAGACTGGACTGGAGTTTTGCAGTAGTTGTCTAATGTTGAGTTCACTTGTGTTATGTGATGGTACATTGTTGTAGATACTATATATTATTAGTATAAAAGAAATGTTCAGACTATAGCAATAATGATAAATCAATACTACAACAATCAAATAATAGTTTATTTTATTGTCCAAAAGTGAACGCTACCATTTTATTGTATAAAGAGTGATATTTTCAAGAGTGTTGTTATCGCTATATTCTGATCACCGCTTATACCCCATGACAATCCATTACAGTTTCAGAATTGGTAATACCCATGACATACTAGCAAGATAGAGCTAGTGCTGGTCTGATTTAGATGCTACCAGAATGCTAACCGATGCAAGCAAGTTAAAATATTTTAACTTTACCGTCTCTGTAACACATCTATCAAGATCCTAGCTGTGTCTGCTAATTGGCTTGAAACAATAAAGAAACAGTATGTTTAAACCAAAACCAACCTGTTTTTATATATAATTTGATCCCTTTCCAGTTTTGCCCAACAGCTACTGTTGAAAGTTTGTACAATATGATCAAATAATCATCACTATGCTGTTTGTAGTACAGAGTATTATGACCATATCTTTAGTTAAATATTCCTTGCGCTTAAAGAAGTATGGTCCGATTTTTCAAATTTTGGATTTCAATGTTATAATGAAAGATCACTGCTAAAGATGTCTGAAATATTTCGGTGAAATCGGCCAAACCGTTTTGATTTTATGAGCCATTATATATTTCATAGCTGCTTATTCTTTGCAGTACAAATTAGTTATGGTTAAGATGCATTTTTTACTCATATCTCCAAAACTAAACATGTTTCAGCTGTAAAATTTTACATGGGATTTGAGAAAAATATGAGTAATATTTTAAAACTAAACTCAGTAAAGGTTTGAAAAAAGTTGAAGCAATCGGACTATGATCCTTTATATCTTACTACTAACATAATATGTGCATAGAAACAATACTGTTTGATACAACATACCACTTTTTATCCCAAACACATTTAGATATGCAGGTAATGGTAAAAGTTAGGAAACAAGAATTAGATTTTTGTATGTTCAGTTGATCATTTATAATGTATATAAAATATGTGTTTATAAACATTTTATATGAAAGTGATTGTATACTCTTGAGTGACCCAAACCAAGTCCAAGACCATTGCTTTGTATGCACTTTGACCCGTCATGCTGCATAAATAAAATATATAATTTATTATTTTGCTTGTCATCTATCATCTCATATTGGATGGGTGTACATTTTACATTATGAGTATTTGAGCCCATTGTGAAAAACTGACGTATGCCCATCCATTATGAGATGACAGATGACAGGCGAAACAAAAAATTGTGTCTTTTATTCCCATTCTTAGTCACAAATTTGAATGATTTGTAATCCAAGGAGCTCAGTTATTTGCCAAAAAATAATGAACATCATCTTTGGAAAAATGTGCACCCCTATTCAAACATGAAATATCCCAAATGCAGTAGAATTGTTCGCAACATATGTGTGTGTATATCTATGTCACGCAGCTCCTCTGTGTTAAATGCTCAACACTATCATGTATTGTCTCATAGATGGCCAAAATTCCTATTAGGTAGTAAAATCATATTCAGTGACTAAGTATATGGAAAAAATTGCATACAATCCAATGGTGGGTCTTTGTTGTTTTATTATGGCTGATTTGAATCCATAATGACTGCTCTTTAAGATATTTTCAGATCCCAATGAATATGTTTATCATTATAATTGAATTAAGGTAGAGAAAGACTGCAATAACATTCCAAAGTTCTCAAGAGTTTTGTATGATTTAATTACGGATCTGACCAATTTGACGTCCAAAAACATATCATTTTTTGAAACATGTTTCACAATTTTCTAAAGCGCTTGCGTAAAGTTTATAATATAAGATGTCACACAACCCATTTTTGACCAATCATAGACAAGAGATGATGCTTTGTAAATATTTATGTGAATGTTTTAGAAAATAAAGTGTCTCTTTTGTTAAAGCTTGTGGCAAATCAAATGGTGCAGTGAACCAATAAAATGGTACCATGCAAATGTTGAGCTTGGATGTCAAGTTGTTTTCGGTACGGTAGTTCTAATTTGTGGATGTCAAGAAGATATGGTACTTATTTGAACATCAAATTGTTTAATAGATCAAGATTTATATTACATACATGTAGATGTGGAACTGTCTTGGCCATTTTTATATTCATATATTTGTGTATTTTATGTTTAATGTTATTAAACTACCACACCATATAATATATATCAGAAATCAAGATTGGCGTGTAGTTTTCTTTTTAAAAAATAGAGGAATGGTCTCATAGCTTGCACAGGAGCTCATTTGCATGGTGCAGGGTGACTTTTTTGCAGGATGTGGGATGTTCATTGAAATAAAAGTTGGTTGCAGCGTTGGTTGCCTTTTGCAGGGAGACTTTATTTTCGATGGATTTGGTTGTTGTTTTTCCCTTTTCAGCATGTTTGTTGTGAATTATTAAAATTATGTGCAGAATGAAGTTTGATGCCAACTTTATGTGGTGTAGTGGAAAATTAACACATAAGTGGTAAGGGAAAGGTCCATTTGGATCTAAAATTTGGAAGTGGGGGTCTTAAGAACTGAAGTAATCTTGAAATGGGGAGCGGAAAGAGGAGGCTTCAAAGGAGGATCTTGAGGATGGCACAACCTGTACCTGAAAAGATGCATTCCACAGGTGACGTCTGGTTGTGATGCTTGTAACCCAACAGGTATAAAACCCAACTTTGAGCAAAATAACGCCCTTCAATACAGTGAATCCACAACTTGAAATTTGCCTTTTCAGAAAAGTACTTAACCCTGAAAACAGTCACCCAGTGCCTTGCCAAAAAAAAAATCACAAGCAAATGTAAAATCAACCCTGCACACTGCAACTTGGCGAGTTTAGTTTCTAAAGAGATGCTATAAATTTTATAGGGATTTCCAGGTGTTTTTTTACCAAAAATGAAAACTTTTTATAGGTTACTATATTTTGCCCATCCATCGGATCGTATACTGCAATTAATTGTGCAACAAGTCTGGGGAAGTTTGGTGCTGCTTATTCGCCAACTGGTCAGCAGAATTGTTTGTAGTTAATGCATTCAGATTGGAACCTGTTTCTAAACGGAACTATACAGACATGCACAAACAAATGTAAAGGCAAATGATATCCTACCTTATAAGGCAGGCTCACACTAGACGAATATAGGGTAACGGCAAGCGACATTCAGCAACAAATTCCAATTTTGAATTTCATTTAAGTCATCGTGTGTTACATCATTTGATACTATTTCAAAGTTAAATGCCTTGTGTTGACTCTATGTCCATGTCCAGGATTCCCAGCCCATTGGGGAGATTGAGGGTAATTTATTTTACTTTCTTCCAGTCGGAGAAATGTCAGGGAATTCGATAAAATGACCTAAATCAGGGAAATTGAAAGTCAGGGTTCGTACGGTCCTTGAGAGTCCTTGAAAATCCTTGAATTTGAAAACACCTTTTCAAGGCCTTGAAAGTCCTGGAAATTTGCACAGAGTCCTTGAAAGTCCTTGAAAATTGATAATTTATGGCTAACTGATCCCAAATTCAGCGAGTGGATTGATGTCGGCATACTGCAAATTATGCTGTGGTAAGTCCTTGAAAATCATGCTTTTTGACCTTGAAAGTCATTGAAAAGTCCTTGAATTTTAAAGGCCCCAAGGTGTACGAACCCTGGAAAGTAGACGATCACTCATTTTCCCTGGTGTATCAGGTCTCTGTCTAGGTTCATATGCTTGGTCTGAGGATTTGAAAAGTAAACATTTTTTTCATAAAAATAATTATCATGGGATTAAGACTTCATCAGGGAATTTTGGGTTCTTGTGCTGGGATTCCCTGATGATTTTCCTCAACTGAGCGCCATGACAGTTCATTGGTATACACCCATTGCATCAGCTCTCTTATACTGCTTGGGTATACATGCTCGTTTGTAGGATCACGAAAAAAGGGGTTCTACAGGACCTACTTTATGATTTTTTCGTGAAAATGCAAAAAAAGCTTTGGGGTGAATTTCTGAACCATAATGACCAGTTATCTTTAAACTTTTCAAGAGCTAGATATTAATTGTAATGGTATTTGTAAATCTGTGGCCTTATCACATCTTTTTTAGAAATCAGTGAGAGAAGCTCAACAGTTAGGGAAAGCTTATAATTCATGTACTGTAAAATGGCATAATTAGTTCACATACATAATAAAGGAATTACTGTATTACACTGAACATGAATTCATATATTGTGTTATACATTAATTCCTTTTTTGTATTTCACATATGAAGTCATGTACCTCAAATGGCAACCTACATTTTTTGAGGTCACAGCCAGCCTCAGAATTTTGTTGGCCTACTACACCCCCACCGTAAGTGTCACCCCAAAAATACTTTCACCAATATGATCACAACTTTAAATCAATTATTTTTGGAGCAACCTTTTAAAATTGGAGAACATTTTCAAGCATTTTCATGTTGAATTGGACCTATTCTACAAATTTAGCTATGAAATGCTAAATTCTATCTGGCTATTTCTTTTTTCAAATGAAAAAATAATTGTAGAATAATAGGTCCCAATCAACATGACAATGCACTAAAATGTTCTCCAATTTTCATTGGTTGCATCAAAAAATTGACTGAAAGTTGAAGAGTATATGAATTCTGGGACCAAGTATACTTTAGGTCCCATCCAAAATTTTAGGGTTAGGGTTTAGGGTTAGAGGTTGGGTTAAGGTATGTTTAGGGTTAGGGTCGGGTCATATTTAGTGAGTTAGGGCTGGGTCCCAGGTGATGGGACCTAAAGTATACCTTTTCTGAATTCTGTATATGAATTCAATGACAGTATGTGAATTACGAGATTTCCCAAACTGGAATTGAAACAAACAAAATTAACAAGCTATTTCCGTGTACATATCCCAATTTAATTAAACATACACTAATCACTTACAATAAATGAGTATAGAGATATAAATATAATACAAAAGCTGCTGGCTACATTGCAATAATATGACAATGTTCAAGCATTCTTATTCTAATATTTACAGATTTTTCCCCAATACACTGAGGGAATGATTGCATAATTATTTATCATGATTTGATTTCTGCTTGAAATTGTATTTCAACCTTCAAGCATGAATTTTTGTTCACATGTATAAATACTGCTGGTTACTTGTGTCTGAGATGTACTAAATAACTGAATAAGTCATTAAAAGGTAAATATGGCTATCAGTTTGATGGAACTCACTATTTGGGTACGATCTGAATTTATACCAACGTATAAAAAATCTATAAAAATTCTGAAACCTTATCAAATTTAGGATAATAAGGAGAGTATCCGAATTCTGATACGCCTGTCGGTAGCGCAGGTAACAAATCGATAGCGCAAGCTGGCAAGTACATGGAGAAAATCTTTCTTGCATCTATATACGATAAATGTACCTGTGAAAATGTTATTTCCATCTATGCAAATTCCATTGAACAGCTTTGAAGCATGTCCTGATCACAGAAAGCAACATAATTTGACAAAAACTTGGTTAGAATTAGATTACAAATGATGATAATGTTATTGACTTTTGTACATACTGATATGGTGCGCTGCAAAGCTTAATATATTTATTGCCCTGTCGCTTGCCATGATTGCCATGCACATGCACAATGCCTTGCTTTGGCCATACTAATTCAAGGATAATCTGGAACTCTTTACGAGTGGTGAATAGGGAATTTCCCATCACGAATTGTGTTCAATGTACATGTACGTGTATTTCGACCTGTTTCAGCTGTGTTAACTTTTTTGTTATCCAAATTCAAATTGTATCCCAATTGTTAGTTCCATTGAACTGCTATAGCAAGTGTTCTCAACTAGTTTTTACAATGTGCCACATGAATAAGAACATTGTTGAGTAGTGCATTTCTAATGCATTCCTTCATTTTTTAAAGTGCACTGCTAGTTAAGAAGCACTGGTCTCTCGTATCAACACATTATTTTTGTAACCATGTTGATTACATATTTGGCAGCGAAAAGTCAATTTTGGTGTTGATTTAAATTGCAGATCTTCACTGCTGATTTTAGTTAGTCTTTTCAGTTATGACTTGGTAGCATATCAAAAATATTCAACACAAATCTAGTACTAATATATCATGATTTTGGCCTTTTCCACGGTTGATCTTTATCATAATAGTTTCTCGATGCCCTTATAATAAAGTAAAATCTACATATAACATTTTGGAATTCAAAAAATTCATTTGCTTCCATAGTACTGCAGATTCACATTTTATCTTGTCGTTTACCGCCATAGTATTAATGTGTGGTACCTATTTATATAAGATTGATCTTTTTGGTTGAAAGGGGAAAGGGTAATCTTTATCAGGGTTGTAAGAGTCAGCTGATAAAAAATCTGAAAATAGTGACAAAATGCCAAAAACAGGCTGAAAATAACACACACAAAAAAGCTGAAAACTATGACTCAAATTTTGAAGGCATGAAAAAAAATCTGAAATCAGATTTAAATCTGAACTCTCACACCCCTGCTTTATGACCAACATGCCGCCATATTGGTTGTCCCTCATGTGGGCAAGATCTTGTACCTCCGCTTTTTGCAGACGTGCATGCAACATTTCAAGACTTGTTGTAATTGAAATCTGAAGTCCGATGTACACTATTCATGCACAAAATAAAATGCAAGCGCCTTTTGCACGTCAAGTTAGACTTTATTGCCTGTAGTACCGATTCCCCATTTTTCAATTTCTTAATAGATAATCATGAATCTTCAAATAAACAATTTTCATATAAAAAGTCCCAACTTGTTATACTCTCCATTCAACCTCTTGCTCAAGATGCACAGGTACTGATGACATTCTTGTTGGAGTTCTGGACGAAGACCGCGAGGATACTCTCCTAGGAGTAAGACACTGCTGAACCACTAACGGTCTCGAAGGAGATTTGGGGTAACTTCTGCTTGAAGTTTTTCCGGCAGGATTCTTGGGTGAAGTAGGGTAACGTCTGCTTGTCGAAGACTTATGTCTTGATGCTGGTCTACCAACGTCTGTTTCACGAGGACGACCACAACGATGATGCAATCCCGATGATGGGGCATTCAATCTCTTGACAGGTTTACCTGGTGAAGATCTCCCTGACGGTGAATGCCTGATGATGATATTCTTCCCTCTTGATGTTCTCATCCGAGTAGACTGTGCCAGTTTCATCGGTGACAGTGCTTCTGTTCTATGCGGATGATAAGCAAGAGGTGGCACATCCTTTGCAAGCCTCTCCAGTTCAGACGGTGATATGGATACATTGTGGTCTCCCAAAGCTCTGCGAAGACTCCTAGGAGTGCCCAGATCAGGGATGCTTACTTGGAGACAGCCATTATACCTCTTCCTGTGCGATCTGATAGCTCTCTCGTAAGAATCGTTATGCTCCTGGTAATCTGATGCTGATAACATGTGGAATGGCGACTTTGGGGTGTAGGAATCAGGATCAAGATTTGCTATTTTCTGTAATCTCACACTCACCTCTTTCAGCTGGTCAAGTACATTATCTGTAGTCTTGACCTTTTGGACAGGCTGAAGATTTTCATCAGAAATTGACTTTCTCCTGTTGCTTTCATCATCTGAGTGATGACGCCTTCGGAAGACCTCAGGGCTGCACACAGAAGCCGATCTGGATCTGGACGATGAGGAATCTTTTCTGAATGTTGCGCTGCGTGTTTTACTGACTGGGAAACCACAAGTGGAACTGAGACGGCGAGTATTTGACATTGAGTTAAACATCTGTATGTTGGCTTGGACTACGCTTGCATTGAGGGCTGAGTCACTCTCATCACTGTGGTATCGCAACATCGTCTGGGAGCGTGTCAATCTGGCGGATGTTGGTAAGTACATGCTCTGATGATATGGACAAGAATTTACGTTTGACGTTGATAAGCTTTTCACAAGTGGACTTCCTGGTCCAGTGGGTGACATAGTAAAGAAATGATCATGGTGGTAGGGGTTCATTCCACCACCCAAAGGTAATGACTCCACATCTGATGAATATCTGCTTGGATTCTTGTGAACAAGAACTCCCATTGAAAAAAGATCATCTATAGACTTTCCTTTCCCACTGTCAATGGAAATCGACTTTGTCAAGCATTGCCTTGGTGGAACATTATCCTCCATTTCAACACTCCCCAATGCAGAATCAATACTCTCCATACTCAAAGCTCTTCCATCACTGGAATTTTGTGTAGGATAAGAAGACTCTGTCTCATTCTCTTGCTCTTTGAGATCATCAGGCATGGCTCCCAACGCTGCTGGAATTGGACTCCGCTTGCCTGTTTTCGAATTAGTGTGCATACGAGGAACATCGTACACCACCATAGATTGCTCGTTCTGCTCGATACTAAACGTTGATTTGACACTCTCCACACTCACTTGGGACAATATACTTGAGATACTCTGTTGGCTGATGGACGGAACTAAATCAGGCATCGGAATCGAGCCATCAACCTGATCACTAGATTCAACATTTGGCAAGCTTACATGAGATGTCATTTTAGAGGGTAAGGGTATGGCAGATGATTTTTCAGCTTGAAGATCACTTAAACTCCTCACAGGAGTTAGGTTTTCACAAGATCTTCTTGGTTTTGCGGGAGGCTTTTTCCCAGACTTTTCTTTTGGTGTGGCTGTCGCACCTTCTGGAGTTTGCACAGGAGTCAAATTACCAGATCTCCTGGGTTTCATTGGGGGTTTAGACTTAATCAAAGGTGTATTGTCGTCTTTGGTATAAGACTTATCAAAAATGTTCCCTACATTAACTTGAGTGTCCTGATGCAATTTCATATCAATGACAACTACCTTAGGAGAACTACTATTTAATAGACTGACATTGGTCAATCCTTCATTTAGCAAGCTTACATTACAGGACGACTTGTCAACTGGCATGTCACATGTTGCAACAGAGTTCGCATTGCATGGGGAATCATCCAGTGAAATTTCATATGTCGTAAAAGATTTTGTCAAGAGTATCGCTGGCGAGCTCGGTGTTTTTCTGTGTTTCTGTCTGAATGCAGGCGTTCTTTTCAGGTCTCTTGATGATTCCACAATTGTTTCGTCAAACTTCAGGGTGTCTAGTCCATCTGGTACTGGTTCACCAGCAAGACGATATCCCACTCCCTTCTCTGGTGAGTTTGGTAGGTGTAATGACTGCAAGAAGAAATAAGAAAGAAACTGACAATTCAAGCAAATATTTTCATATGGAACATATTGAGAAATACAACAGTGTTAGATCAATATTTTTCCAAATACAATTTTAAAGGTGAGTTCTATAATGGGTGTCCTTGCCACTGGAATAAAGACATCATGGAAGGGAGTAAGCTGTCATTACAGGCCCAATAGTAATTTTTGTCTCGCTTGAAAACTTTTCATAAAGACTTTTATTGTGTTCCAAATATCTGTGTATCATCTGGGGTCTACAATTTTTGTTCAGAATTAATATAAGAAATCATATACCAATGTTCACAATATTTTGTAAGTGGGCAGGCTAGTGCTGAACTGGTGCAACTACAATTTGAGCTCAAGATATCTAATGTTTGCATAATTCTATCTGCAGCATATCTCCTGAACGATAAGGGCTTCAGTAATGAAACTTGGTGACAAGAAGGATCTTGGATTTTAACTTGCGATGCAAAATTATTTAGGGTGTGGTCAATATCTTTTCAAGTTCAAATAAATGTCCTTTCAAGGTCAAATGCCAAAAATGTTCATATTAATCATAAGTCGACCTGATGTCATCGGAGGTCACTGCAAAAACTCCTAAACCACTGAACTGAACATGACCAAAACTTTATCATGAATAACCTTTGATGGAGAGTTTCTTTTTTGGGTCAGGTCAAGAGAAGAGATCAACATCAATTTCATCAGCCGAATGCGTTAGCCTTGATTCAAGGCTGACAGGTCTGGGGATGGTAAAAATATGACCTTAAATTTTCTTTTGGTTTTTCTACTTTGTCTGGAGAGAGTATAAATATAATAATATAACCAACCTCCCTTGTATATATAAAACAACATTTAGATTTAAAAACTACCCTGATAAGTTAAACATTCCTTTTCTATGATGATAATTCTAAATTCTAATTCCTTGTTTATACCCCAATTTTTTTCTAGCTACCCAGTCAGCCTTGATTATTCTGTTATTAGATCTTTTAACAAGTCAGCCCAAGTCACTGATCCAAGTTTGTTATGATTTGATTTCCCTACTGCTCCAGCCTATCACAGTTCTTTTGGGTTGGTCCACTTTTTGGAGGGGTGAAATATATTATTCTCTTGATTAA
>JXSR01S026258.1:20011-42978 GCA_000969725.1 Ophiothrix spiculata
CAATCAATCAATTTATCAATCAATGATTCAAGTACTTGCATAACATGCATACCCCATGAAGGAGTCTATTCGTACAGGGGACTCACTACAAGTGGAATCATTCAACATATGACCACAACAGAAAAAGTAAGCCAAGTATATTCAAGCCAAATCGTTTGGAGGGTATTAATGTCTATAACAAACCCAACAAGCTAAAATAAGCCAAAAGTAAAAGATGACAGAGGGTGTTTCATTTTAACACTTTATAGTATTGCCTCAGAGGAGAAAGCCAGCCCCTATTCTATCAAAGATGACCACAAACACATACATTACAAATACAGTAATAAAGTTTCATAAACTATTTATTTACAAAGCTTGGTTGTGTCATGTACAAGATACTGATATTTAAGGGTCTGTATTGAATTTTGTATCTCAGGTGTCAAATTGATAAAATAGTAAACATATTTATACTGTTTATGAGAAAATATGAGAAAAGGCCAGTATGAATCTTAATAGGACAGAGTTGTATAATACAAAATATTGAAGGAACTAGCCAAGACATGTTACTCTAATTCAACTTCTTTTCAGTGGCGTAGCCAGGCCTTTCTCCAAGGGTGGGCAAACCACCCAAGATTTCTCCAATGGATTAATCGAGCGATTTTACATGGGTTCCAAGGGGCCGACTCTGTCGAGTTTTTCAAGAAAAAACGCCAAATATTGGGCTTTATGACGTTTTCAACCTAATTTTTAGCAATTTTCAGCTCTAATTGTCGTAATTTTTATGGGAAAAGGGCAATATCCTGCGCCCTTTATTTTTGTCTTCAAAAATTCTCCAAAAAATTTCCGAGGTGGGCATTTCGCCCACCTTGCCCACCCCTGGCTACGCCACTGCTTCTTTTCAATATTGGATTTTAGACATATCGTGCCCAGGATGCCATGCCATCAAGAATAAACTACAAGACAAAACAGCAATTTTCAAGACATTTTCTTTGATTAACATACTGTAAAGCATGAAAATTTCGCTAGCATTTTAATTTCGCTAGTATCACAATTAAATTAAAATGCTGCTAAAATAATTGTTAACATAGCATTTAATAGCAAGATGATTCAAATTAGTGAAATTAAAATGCACCCAAAAACTGAGGGTATCAAAATTCGCTAAATTTTAATGCCGCAAAATTAAAGTGCTTCACAGTAACATTTTTAATTAAGCCTTAAAAGTGTGTTTCCAAAAGTGTTTAATTCTTAGTGGAATGTAGGTTAGTCCCTGCGTCCAAATAAACCCAACACAGAAACACTGCCCGGACTGATCAATATTTTTAGCACATGGCAAGGTAAAGATCTAACTGAAAGAATGATTTTCACTCAAATTTAAACCAAAAATGATCAAAATTAAGCCCCCCCAAAAAATTGTTTGTTTGCCCTCCAGTGGATAAATTAATATTTTGGGTCGGTCAGTCAGTTGATCTTTTTCCCCTCTTTTTTTTTTTTTACTCTGCACATATATTTTAAAGAATTATCTCATTCCATGGATTTTATCGCGAATACCAAGCAATGCAGGGGGGCTTCATCGAAGATTGTGGGACATTACTTTGAGTAAATATGCATTTTATACTATTAAATGCGACTTTATACTGCTAAATTGCACATTTTTCGTCAAAAATATTGAGTTTTCATATTTTGAGTATTTGAAGAAAAAAATAAACTAAAATACCTGACCCAAATATTTGGCATTTTAGGGTCGGTCGCGGAGGGCAAACAAGATTTTTTTATTTTAGACCTTTGTAAAAACTTAAATTAAAATACTATGGTTGTTCAATGTTGATCACAACAATAACTTTTCACCATCTTTGTCTTTTATTCATTGTTTAAATCGTCAGCGTTTTTGTGCCTAAGTGTTTTTTTCACAGCTGCGCTCCCTCAAAAAAGTACTTTGGCGCAAAACAAACACAACATGATCTCAAAAAAGGTGGTGCACAGTTATTGTTGTCTAAGTTACTATCAGTTTCAAAATAGCAATTCAACACTCGCAAATCGTTGCTCTTCATGACATCGTGTAAATTCAACTAAGCATCTATGGTCTAGAAAAACATGATGCTCAATCTGTGACAGCAATATTGATGTCAAGTATCACAAAATGAATTAACACTTAAGTGCATAGGGGGGGGGGGGCCATATGCACCCATGATTTTGTTTTTGGAGCAAAGCGCGAAAACGCAACATAAGCCAATAAAGGTGTTTTATGTAATTGTCAAGGTAGGGGTTGCGCAAGTTTTGTTGGAAAAAAAATTCATGCACCCATGATTTTGTTTTTTTTGAGCAAAGCATGAAAATGCAACATAACCCGATAAAGCTGTTTTATGTAATTGTCAAGGTAGGGGTTGCGAATGTTTTGGTGGAAAAAAATTCAAATCGGTCGCATCATTTTTGAGGTGATTAGCATAAACTGATAAAATGATGGCGCTGTTTAAATTTTGTTTTATCCCTAAAACCGAAACGAAATAATAAAAAAAAAAATTATATTTCAGCAATGTATTTGTAATTATAATCTGCTATTATGAGCCAAATTTCATTGAAAAATTCCATTAAGAAAGCAGATTTCCAATTTTTGGCAAGAAATTCAGATTTTTAATTTTTGTTGTTTCATATAAATTGTATTGAGTTGGTGTATCACTGTGTACAGTTTTAAAGATAAATAATGTGGAAAACATTGTTTTTAAAAGTAATCAAAATCTTGCGTCCATATAGACCCCCCATCCACTAACAGGATTATAAAACACCTTATGCAGTGTTAATGTAGCAACAAAATATTAAAACATAAATCGTATGCACAAAAGATGCAGATCTGGACTAAATTTGACACAAACGAAGTGAAATTTGTGACCGTTCATCCCAAACCAGCCGTAAATGCAGCCTCTTGTCATTTTCAGGTTTTTTATATTTGCAAAGACCATGTTATAATTAAAATGACACTTCAATGAACTTCACTCGATTTCCAGAAGTCAAGTTATGGTGGTCAAAGGCAGTCAGGGAGTGTAATGTTCAACTGTATTTCCCATTGATTTTCTCCAAATATCCAGATATTTTTCATATTTCCAATCATTTTCTTGAAATGAAACTGCAGGTGTTTTGATGGAAGCAAAACGATTGTGAATCTAACAAAAAAAAATTATTTTGGCAAATTACAACCTTGGCATGCATTTCACCTGTAGCACAAAATCAAGTTTAGTTTAGGATATACCATCACAAGGAGGGGTGATGTTCTTTGTATGAAACATACCGAAAAGACTACTCTGTAAAAGTGTTAATAGTTTGAGAAGATCATAATGGCATTCTGCTTTGCTCATTTATTCAAACAATGATGCAAAACCTTTCCATACAAATCATGGTATGATGTAAAACCACAGGAAAACATGTGTTTTGGTATAATAGTGTAGTTAAGGGCACGGTTAACCCCCCACTTTCTGAAATATGTGATGCACGGTAACTCAGCAACCGATAAGTAAATCCATATGAAAGTATACATTTCTAAATGTGGATTTTCGTGTAGAAGATGATGGTTAGGTCAGAGTTAACCCCTCATATTGCCAAAAATTGGTCCAAAATTGGCCCAAAATTATTTTTTGTCATTTTTGGCCTATTTTTTGCAAAATTTCAAAAAGTAAGTCAAAAATCAAAAATTTGAAAAATGCGTTCCTAGACATGTGTTTCTAGATTCTAAAAAGCATTTGAGGTCCAACATTTATTTTTTCAAAATTTAGTTAGGTTGTTTACAAATTAATGGTCCAAGAACAAGTTTGTTTTTTTACCTTGGTCCAAAATCATACATTTTGGTCCAAATCAGACCTTACCATCATCTTCTACATAAAAATCCACATCTAATAATGTATACTTTTATATGGATTTACTTTTCGGTTGCTGAGTTACAAAGCATAGAATATTTCAGAAAATGAGGGGTTAACTGTGCCCTTAAGCACAGGCATTTCGAAATGTTATCACTTCTACTGATGTTTAGCATGGCTATGAATGTTATTTTGTATATAAACGACAATTTCAATTTTATATTATAATAATGACACACATATTTAAAATATGCTATTCACCATAGTACCATAGCACTGGCCATAATTATTACTGTTGTATAAAGGAGACGTCAGAACCATTTCACCTAACACAATACTCTTGAAGTATGCAACAAGAAATCAGACTTTGTTACGAGATCCATAGCATATCCCTTGTATTCTTCAACATTGTGAACTGGTGGTTTTGTTTTGTGTAAGAGACTAGTAATGATATATTAAGGCCGAATCACTGCGTATTAATATATTTTTCATGAATTCTTCATAATTTTGGTATTATTTTGGTTTAATTTTTTTTGATGACACATGGACAGACATTGTAAATAAATTCAATTGAATATTCAACAAGCTTTGGTACCTTGTTATGATTTGAGAAATATGGACTAATTTACTTCCCTGTTGTTGCATACTTCAAGATTTACAGTCTGCAGAGTATAGGCTATTTGCAGCCATGGCCAATGGCGCAGACCTATCAGCAGTCGGGGTATGATATTCCCCTCTAAACAGCTCCCCAATGCCCTCGGGTTGATGAAACAAGAGTGATAGTGATTTGCCCAGATTCACAACATGTTGACCCAAGCGGACCTCGAGCTCACAACCTTGTGGGTCCTGCACTGTTCTGCCAGGCCACACACACCGACAATTGGCTAAAATTAAATAAATTGATTAAAGAGAAAAGATAAACGTCTGCCCATGAACCTCTGTGCCCGGTTGGTAAACACATTTTGCTCTATTTTTTTCTTCAAACTCTTCCTAAATAGCCCTACCCCAATAGCAGAAATAGGTATCTTCGGATGATCCTTGTGTGTTTACTAGGAGCACAATAAGGAAAAATGTGATAAAATAATGTTATGAACATTCATCTCAACCGTTATTGTACTCCGATTACAACCACAGTGAACTTTTAAAGTTGGCCAATTTTGACAAAAACACAACATATTTCAATGGAAATTAGCGATATTTGAGTTTCTATATAGGAGATTGGAAATCTAATGGGCCGACGTTGATCTTTCTCTTAGTTGATTATATACCCTTTGCCTAAAATATCTGAAAGATGATATACTTGTTTACAACATCCATTGCATTCAGTACGAAATGTCATATTCTAATTCTAAGAGATGAATTTGATTTTTATAAACTGACTGAATTTGATGGGATCCTATACATCCAATTTGATTAAAAAATCTAATACATATTATGCAGATATTAAATGTATATTGACTTATAATATTGATGAATTTCAACAAATCTGAATCAGGTTACAAATTTCCATAAAAATGTATAAAAAGGATCATTTTTTTTCATGTGATCAGCTTGTACTCTTGAATTCATATTCGAACCACATTCATTTTGAAACGATGCACATTAATAATTCCCACCCCAAATGAACACTCAAAAATAAAGATTTTGGTGGCGGATGACAATGAAAGTTCAGCCTTTCTCAGTTATGGGCTATGCGTTGGCTCAAGTGGTGTTGCGTTTTAATATCTAATAACTGCGTAATAGTGCGATCCAATTTTAAAAGATTATTTCCAGTTTTATGCAAAAAAACTGCACGGTCATTAACAAGTAACAAAGACTACCAATAAAGACCTGAGTGTACGCAGTGCTTGTGAAAATAGCGTTTATGCTTTAAAAGTAACAGGGGAGCTTGGACGAGTGGTTAGAGCGTTGGACTTGTAATCACATGAACTACATCTGTCGTGGGGTCGAGCCCTGGTCCCGGCACGTCTCCTTGTTTCCTTAAGCAAGAAACTTTACTCTACTTGCTTCGTACTTCGGGGGGCTAATAAAGCCGTCGGTCCCATCTGAAGTGTTCCTGACAGACTGTCGGATGTAAAAGAACGTCACAGCTAGGCTACGGCCGTTCAAAATAAGAGTAGGGGAACCTTCCCCGGCAATCTTGACCGTATGTCAAAATACGTCATCAACTCTAGGAACAGAGTATCGGCATTTACGTCCACAAATATGGATCCTGCTGATTATCAACGTAGAAGTAGAAGTAACAATATGCACACGCGATGATATTGTGGAGGTTGTCTTTGACTAAGCACAACATGGAAACAGCACCTGAACTGATCGGTATTTTCAGCAGAAGTCACTAACTAATTGAAACTATGATTTAAAACAAAATATATAGTTACTAGCAGGCCTGGTTGCTAACGACAATAATAACTTGGCACCATCTTGAAATTTGGTCAATGTTTAAAATTGTAAATGTTTTGTATTGCACCTCTATACTTTTCTTCAGGAGCTACGCCTCTTAGAAAAGTACCTTGGCCAAAAAAAATACCTCCAGTTTTAAACAATGACCTCATAAAAGATGGTGAGCAATTAGTCCAGTTAGCTCATAACACAGAACATGCACCTGCTTAATGCATTTGCGCTGAGTATACATTCACCTTAGTCAAAGAGAATGTAGGACAGCGTAGCGCACAAATGATCCCCAACTCTTCTGAAAGGTTCCAATTCTTGCAACAAAATGTGTCAAAAATACAATTTTGTAAGCAGGCAAGATGTAAAAATCATGATTTTAGGTTTTGTTAGGGTTAGGTCCATTTTACATATAAAAATGTTCCATATCGTGCTGTTCTGCATCCTATGCGATAATGATCTGGCTCCATTTCATGACATTTAGGCTGTGGAGGGCACCACACAGCAGGGCCTTGTAAACAGTGCCTTGTTCACACATGTTCCGTCATTTTGAAAACCGTACCTATTGAAATATACTGCATGACAATCCTTTCCTCAGTACCTTGTGCACCATGCAAAATACAACTCTTTTTTCACAAAATATCTTTATACAGACTAAAACGTTCTGTATGCACATCAGTATCTTCTTAACACATTGTCAAGTCCACTAAGTAATAAATGAGTCCATGAGTTTCTCATTGATATTTTTCATCAAAATATAATCTGAAAACATTATCTGGATTAAAATGGCGATGACCATGTCGTCGGTAAAGCTTACATCAGAAGTATTGCCACTTGCCTAAGATAGCGTCTTTGATTGCTGTTGTATATTGCGCAGGGACCCAGTACACCCAGTATCGTGAAGCCTCTGTGGTGCCTAGTTGAATAGCCTGCAGAAAAAAATAACCAACAGCAAAGTGTTTCATTACAATATTACTTATTCATACACTCTGTGTAAAGTACGCGTAGAAATTGTAAATCCAATTGGACAGTTGGTAACTTATATGCATTCATTAATTTCGTCTAGTTGCACGCTGCGTATTGCGTTGAACAATTCCATGTACGGGTACACGCAACATGCTCGTGCTTGTATGACAAGTTTCATTTTAAAAGAAAGGTAAATCTAAATTACTATGATTAACATGGGACGATGAATGGTCTTTGTGAATGGTTGTATTTTCTATGTTTTATTGAAATAGTAAACACATTTTTGAATAATTATGCTGTTTAACTTCTTTACAATTTTATTCTAATCATTGTCGTGTATGAATTAGATTCACAACTTTTCTTTACTTAGCCCTTGTGAAATTGTACAAAGATAATGCACCTTGTGCTGAGGTCGAAGTTGTCCAACTCAATCAGCTGCGCCTCGTGAGTGCGGACAACTCCACCTTCAGCAGACGGTGCATTATTTTGGTACAATTTCACTCACTTCAAGTAATACACAGTTATTTATCTATAATTGTAGTGTATGTTTGTATTCTGGTAGTGGTGGGATGTTCTTTTGGTATCACAGGTATTATGGTGCATTCAGTGTCCACAGATTTTATCACTGCATCATCTCTCGATACGCAATCTTGAAATTTAAAAAGTGGGTGTAAAGACTGTGTATCGAGAGACCTTGCAGTGATGAAATTGCTGGAGTCTAAAAGCACCATTAGTGGTTGGTAGACTGGACTCGGGTGGCCAACCACCGGTTAAGATTTGAAGCTGTCCCTAGGATCTATGATTTAAATGGAAAATCGCTATAAAAAGCTGATTATAAATCCTAAAAATATCACTAAAAATATGTATGGATTTAAGATCAAAATTGAGGATAATTTTTCAATAAGGGCCACTTGAAACGCATGATGTCTCTGATAATAACACTGTCACTGCTATTTTGAAAAATAAAGAAATTGATATTTGTAATGAGAGACCAAGAATATTGGTCAATGCTGCGTTATCGCTGAGTGAAAGTGGACTAAATTTAACTACATCATGTGATGCCCATCAATGCAAACGCTTATCGTTGTTCATAATAACAATAATTAAGCGTTCTTATAACACGCAAAAATCATCCAAAAGGATCTCGATAACGTGCGACTTTGGCAAAAAGAGGCTAAACATTGTCTGAAACGCCTGACAAAAATTAATACCAAAGCCAGGAAAATCAATTGAATAAGATATAAATCTAAAAAGATGGTTCACCAACCAGTAGTCTCGGTACTTTATCGAAAGCCTACTGCATCATTTACCTCAGTTCAATTTTTTGATCATATTTGAAATTGACTTTAAATGACCTTAACATGTATGTCCCTGAACCCATCAGGATACATCCTTCGTCAGGGCAAAAGCTATTTTGCAAGGTGCAAGTCAAATCCATGTGGTATCAAAGAAAGTACATTTATCATAATGGTCTTGAAAATACCTCAGATGACTTTGAATGACCTCAGGACTTTTTTTTAATCATTTATGGACATTTGACCTCAACCTTTGACCTTGACTTTACCCTAAGGACCCACCCTAGGTCAAAGGATATTTATGCTGTAAGTTTTGTCCATGTGGGATCATAATAATAATAATTAAGCGTTCTTATAACACGCAAAAATCATCCAAAAGGATCTCGAAAGCGTGTAAAAACAAATACAATGAACAAGGACAAACCCAAAAAAATTAAGAATCGAGAAACGTCCAACGGGATAGTTTTTAACTCAGATTTAAATTGACTGAGAGAGGATATGTTGTTTGGGAGTGAATTCCAAACAGTGGGGCATTGAAACCAAAATGAATGCTCACCAGCAGATTTGAGATCTAAGGTTGGTATGTTGAGAATCCTCTGAGAGCCAGAATGTTAAGTGCGGGAGGATTATAGGTGTATATAACAGATGAAAGGTTGGGTGGAAGGGTGCCCTCAAAATGGAAGAAAGCTAGGACACATAATTTTAACTTAATGCAAAAATCAATAGGCTGGCAGTGAAGTTCTTTGAGGATGGGAGTAACATGGTCATATTTTCTCTTTTTGGCGAGGAGGCGTGCAGCGCTATTTTGAATGCGTTGAAGCCGGTAGAATTGGTCAGAAATGATACCAGATAAGGCAGAATTACAAAAATCAATATGCAACCAGACATGATGTTGCTCTTTCTGACAAGTAATTGTGCGATACATGGATCAGCAAATTGTGCCGGTACATCTCAACGATAAGAACAGAGATCTACAAACGTCACTGATGTGATCAGACCATAGATTTTAATAACATAGATGTGAAGGCTTCTCTTTAATTCCGTCACACTTTTAACCGCGTAATTTTCATGAATACCGCGACATCGCCCGCTTTTGGAGGGACCAAATATAGGCAAAAATCCTCCAACGTCATAAAATACGCGGTATTTGTCATGAATATGCCTCCAAAATTATGAAATACGCGAAAAACATCATCAATATTCATCTATTTCTTTTTTAAAAGCAGACTGCGCCATGCTCTGCGTACAAACAGTACCCAAGTTTGCGCCAAGATACGCGTTGACTGTGAAACGCTTATAACTGCGCGCGTAGTGCTCACGGGACGCGGAAGTTGTTTACATTACAGAATTGATTCTGTTGTGATATTTTGTCTCGCTAAGAACTGAAATTACTGGGGATTTTTTACCAGATTGTCGCAAAAAGGTAAGAATTTAACAATTTTTAGTATATTCATTATAATTCTGGCTAGTCGATGGTGTGTTAACGGTAGTTGTTGCTTAATAACATGTTGTCTTTTTAGTAAAATCAAGCAAAATTAAGTTATGAAAATCAGTATTAGTGGTAAAACAAGATGGCGGATTTCCAACCCGTTTGTGGAGGTATGCAAATATTTTCAATAAATTAGCATAGTTATGATAATTTTCCAAAAAAGTTGTGACGGGCCGAGTGAATTGTTTATCATTGGCGTACCACTTCTCTGAGTATCTTATTCTAAGCATAAGACATACATAATGTCTGGTCAAGCCTCACACCAAGGTACATCCTGATCGATGCACAGTTGCACAATGATATCGAGCCATGTTGATGGGCATATGAGTCTTAGAGCACGGGTCTCGAAATACAGAGGTTGTGGGTTCGAACCCCGGGCCAGGCGGTTAACGTCTCCTTGTTTCCTTGGGCAAGAAACTTTACTATAATTGCTCTGGTTCGGATAGTCACGTTAAGCCGTTGGTTCCCTGTGCGAATGCTCCTTCTTGTGGCGCTGCATACAGTGTATACCTGGTGAGTATTAAATAGCATTAGTACTAGCCAACTTACAAGTATATGGTATTCTTCATGTCCTTCTATTGGCTCACTGATGACATTCCTAATTGATGACATCGGCACCTTTTCTGTTCTCTCTGGAAAAATATTTGGAAAAAAAAAACATTTGTGAGCTATTGAATTTACACATCAATTAAAATCAATTACAAAATTAAATTAACTTACAACATATGCCTATTGCCTAAAGGCATCATTCTCCATAAATCTGTGATATAATTTTATCAGATTTTGCATTTCACCGCTCTACAAGTTCTGTGCCTTGAAATTAAAATATAAAATTTGACTTCTACTATCACAACTTTGAAGACCGGTGATAATTTTGTTATAAAAATTCGCTGAATGTGGAAGGAAATTTACTGATGCGTTAGTTGGTCTACGGTTAGAAACATTATTTTTAAGGGGTCTAGGACTTTCATTGTGATTTATTGTATTTATGAATACATGTACAACTTTCAAAAAATAAAATTGAATAATCTTGTGTTTGTTAAGATTTTATCAATGTGTCCTATTAGACTATTCTAAAAAATTACGCATATTTTGTCTCAATTTCTGAAATACATACCTCGCTATATTTTACACAGCTTCATATATGCTTTGCTGCATCAACAATTTGACACTTTTTCTCTGATATTTCAATAAATTGACAAAATATTTGTCTACTATTGTCAAATTTGTTTAATAAATGAAAGGAATGTAAACTATTTTGGTTTACCATATTGTTCCTATTAATCGCCCATGTTTTACTAAATGCCTACCCAAAAAATTTAAAAGAGAAGTACATTCAATTTTGAAGTATTTTCATATATGTGACCCGTCATATCAAAAGGTACCTTAAGGTCGGCAAAATCAAAATGGATTTTTGGTCTCATCTGAAAGCTGAGATTTTAAGCTTTGAAATGACACCTTACTTTTGGTTATTGGACGTTCGGTTGCAGAGTTACACCCAAATTGGCAAAAGGCATCGGGCTGATTCGGAAAACTATAGTTCTGAGAAAATCGAGTTTGAAGTTTTTGTATTTATTAAAACTTTAATTGGGAAAGGATTTTTATATTGATTTTTAAAACATTTGTCTTATGTTTTGGATGTTGAAACCTGATTAATATGATAGAATACACTTCAAAGGTAACATTTCTGATGAAATTAGAAATTCGCCCTTGGACGTGATTTTTGATTATGCTCAGCTCCAATGGCCCGTATCTCGTAATTTACTATGCCGGTATTAAGGTACCTTTAGATATGACGGGACACATATACTTAAGCTTACCAACCACTGAGAGCAACAGGAAATGGTACCAAAAGTAAATCAATGAGGTCGCGATCCCGAAAATGATGTAAAAATTTTCAGTACTTCCGGGTTATTGGCGGCCATAAAACAGTAAGTTGCCGTAATTGTTAAGCTTACTGCAAATTTTGTGCAAATTTTGATGTTGAAAATCAGTTTCCAATAATCCCTCTTCCTTCATGAAATGTCGCTGCCCAGTGGGCGATTAATAGGAACAATACAGTATATAGGATCCTTTTGTAATCATTTTTGAATTGATAGCTTACCTTTTGTGCCAATCCATAATTGATCTGATTCTAGTTTGAATGTAAGTCTAACTTTGCCTCCACTCTTGTTGTACATACCAGCTATGGGGACAGTTGGAAGGGGATCCTAAAAGAGACAAACAAACATAATTTGATAGAAGAATGTCACACAAATATAAAATTTTCTCCTAAATGTGAAATTTATTAAAATTAACACGAAGAATATCACTATTCTAAATCTGATCTTTCTCAGACTGAATCAAGGATTTACTTGCTGACACTTGTGATTTAGGCCTATAGAAGAATGATTGTGAGGTAAGCCATAGACCAAAACGTGTGATTTTGGCAAAAAGAGGCTGAACATTGTCTGAAAAGCCTGACAAAAATTAATACCAAATCCAGGAAAATCAATTGAATAAGATATAAATCAAAAATGATGGTTCGCGAACCAAGTCTCGCTACTTTATTGACCGGCTTCTGCATCATTAACCACAGTTCATATTTTTGATCATACTTGAAATTGACTTTAAATGACCTTAATCTTTCGTGCAAGTCAAATCCAGAGGTTGATTTAAGCCCTTCCCATCATACAATTCAAACAGTCTCTTCCACAGCTTATAAACAGCTCACTGAGTGAACCAACTACATAGACTTATATGTAAAACTACTGATGGAAAACTTGGTATAGAAAATTTATTAGTTTGTCCAACTGTGAATGAAAAGGACCTTCAGAAATAGGATAATCACAGCTTGATATCAATGCAAACAATCCTGAGTTGGACAGAGTTTTTCATTCCCAAAATACAGTTTGAAATAGAGTAAATTCAAACTGTTTACCATACAAATGAATGCAGTAGTGGAGTGACCTTGGTTAACATTCCATGGGGTCTACTGGTATGTTGCTGTGTGTTATGGGAAGGGCTTAAATCACCCTCTGAGTCAAATCCATGTGGTATTAAAGAAAGTACAGTTATCATAATGATCTTGAAAATACCTCATATTTTTTTTAATCATTTATTGACATTTGACAACCTTTGACCTTGAATGACCTTGACTTTACCCCACAAGGACACACCCTAGGTCAAGGGATATTTATGCTGTAAGTTTTGTCCATGTAAGATCAGCAGTTATTGGAGTGACCTAGAAATTATCTTAAATGATCTCTGGTCAACTTTTGGAATATTTTTGATATTTGACATTGAAAATAACATTTTGAACTTGAATTACCATGACCACACCCCAAAAGTTTTTTAGCTATACACCTGTACGTTTTAGGAGATATGCTGCCAATAAAATTATGCATAAATTAAGCAAATTATGTAATTAATATGCATACTTTACAGTTCAGTCCCAGCTCCACCCACTCATCAAATATAACCAACACAGGGCATATGGTTTTTGAGATTTGAACTGGACAAGAATTTAAGGAATTTCTATTTTTTTGATCATTTGACTCATGCATGAACACTTAATCTCGCACTTGGGCAAACCGGCGGGGCTCGCGAAGCGATGCCAGATTGACCATCAGGCAAAACTAAACGTTCACACTTATACGCAAATCTCATGAACCCCTAATTCATGAAAAATTACAGCCATTGCACTTTCTTGCAATCAGATGACCAAATGCCTGTCTATACTTTGATCAACACTAAATAGGCAAGCATTAGGAGGCTTTTCTTTATCCGCAAGTAAACATAATCCCACTTATACGCACGTCTTAGATACTGATGCGCGAATCACACATGCAACGCTCGCTGCGTTGCCTGTCGTTGTGGTGTGTTCCAATTACGCACGTGTGTATCTGTATCAATTCACGATGTGAAGATACTTGGTGTTGATCGAAGTATAATCCGTATTTGGATAATCTTTACCTGTCTTTTTTTGATTCCTAGCATTGCATCTTCAGGTTTGCCTTTGTCTAACACTTTCTTATGTAGCTTTTGTTTACATAGAGGTTCCTTAGTTGCACCTACAAATAGATGAAAAATTCAATGGATTAGAAAATAGGGTATCTACCATGCACTTTTATCATATGTGTCAATGCAGACTTGTGACCAGTGTTTCCGCTAAGGCCGTATGGCGCGCCATTGGCGCAGGAGCGGTGAAAATTGGCGCAACAAGTTTCTGAAAATGTGTGAGAAAGATATTTTTCTATCTTTATCGAGTCAATTTTCAGCCACAGCTCATGATTTTGGCGCAAGCGCCTCTTAAACTTCATCAAACTTGCTCGAATTGGCGCAAGCTCAAAAACCTTAGAGGAAACACTGCTTGTGACTCTCATTTAAGGTGGCTTAGCACAGATAGAATTCCTCTATTTATTTTTCTAATTTTTTAGATATATGGTGTTTTCATATGTGCTGATCACATTTCTGAAATAAAAAATGGGGGTCACCAACTTAGTTTTTGAGAAAAATCCATTTCAAAAACACTATGTTTTACCACTTTTTACCATTGACTTCTATGGTAAAATAATTAAAAAACGTCTCTATTTTTTTCTCTCCTTTTCACATATGTTTTGGTCCTTATATAGTTCTTTAAAAAAAGGAATAAAAAAATATGGTCACCGACTTACTTTTTGAGATATTAACCAAAATTAAGCAAAAAATTGGCATATTTTTGGCAATGAGCAACACCTTAAGCACTGTGCGCTTTGAGCCCTGTGTCATCAGAAGTAACGCGCATATGGTCTTATGCGTGAATATAAAAATGACACACGTGTAAGATCGCGTTAAATTCAACCGCAAGATACAGTACGCCAGAAAGTATGCTAAAAGCTCGGGATAAATACTTTGAAATTGTGTCCAACACCGCTGATATCAGCTTACTCGTGTCCGACACCGCATCTGTGCTAAGCCACCTTAATAATGTGCACCACCAACAGATTGGCTGGTTTCCAGACCACATTATTTGACATGTATAAATCAGTGTTCTTACACCATGCACCTTCTGTTAAATTGATAAAAAAAAAAAATATTCTTGATAAAATAATTTTGGAGTAACCATTGTTTAAAAGATTTTGGTCCGTAAATGAAATCAAATTTATTTCAATATCATAAAATTACAGACACTAGCAAGATGCCCGCGCGGGCCCTTGCTAGATGATTAGAGCATACTATTTTGAACTTATTGATGCTATCCGCTCTAGTGAAT
Source organism: Ophiothrix spiculata (assembly GCA_000969725.1). Lineage (NCBI taxonomy): Eukaryota > Metazoa > Echinodermata > Ophiuroidea > Amphilepidida > Ophiotrichidae > Ophiothrix > Ophiothrix spiculata. The sequence goes on from JXSR01S026258.1 coordinate 35,207, forward strand.
CATCCCGTATCATTGTGCATAATGCTGCGTAAGTCCACCGTTTTCCCTGTCAGTTAATTTTCCCGTAGCCTTAAACCTGGCATTGCTGCTTACCGTGCGTCTTTGCATGCGCAATGTCCTTGGATGTGTTTTGTTTATTCACGCACTCGGCTAGTAATTTTGCGACTCTGTGCGCATGCGTATGTAACCTGTTGCAATCAGGTTTGCATGAAGAGCATGTGAAGCGTTTTGTTTTTGCTACGTGGATTTTGATGGCCATATATATACACATCTAATTTCTTTTCACAAAAGTCACAATTTTTCTGTCTGTTTGAATTAGGTTATTTAATAAACTTGCATTCTATTTTGCTTTTAAAATGTCTTACAAAATCTGTGCACTTGCGGTAAATTTTGATTGTTGTTCAATTCACTCAGGGACCCATCAAAATCGATCCGTGTGTGCATTGATTTTGTCTCATTTCACTCACGACATGAAATGCTCATTCATTAACCTATAAACATTACAATACCCTTACCTTGCGCTTCCTTCTCAGCTGCGGTAGTTTTTGGGACAGGTTTTGTAACTTCTAAAACATCAGTTATTTTTGAGCCAACCAGCATTACTTTGGATTTATTGGTAACTTTGAGTTCTCTTAATGTTTTGTCGTCTTTCATCAAACCTTTAAACATGAGTTTCTGCATAGCTTGCGGAATACCTGTATTGATTAACATAAAAGGCTTCTTACAAAAATAAGCAATACACATATAAAGATAATGTTTCTGTCTCTGTTTTTTTAAAGATGGTTTACAAACCAGTAGTCTTGTCCTCTTAAATGACTCCTAACTAGTACTGATTGACGCTTTGACACCCTCTAAAGACAAAGAAATATATAAGAAATACACTGAGTAATAAGCAAGTTTGGCGCTTTCCCCTACAATGTTTTTCATTTATATGGCACATTGTAAGGACTAGTTGAGAACCCCTGGTCTAATGATTTGATGGTTTGAGTCGGCCAATTAAAAAAATGTTGAGTGTAAGGATGGCTAGAGTAAGGCAGGGTTTAGGGTAGGAGTGGAGATTCTGGTTAAGGCAGGGATTGGATTACTGGGTAGCGCAAGGAATAGTGTGTAGGGTGGGGAGAGGGGTAATAAAGTAAAGGGCACTATTGTTGTTGAATTTAATTTATGAATGCATGTATGTGGCAAATGTGGTCTTTTGTGTGAACATACATTTTTCAAGGTGGATTTGTAAAATCAAGACTCTTGAGTACGCATTCATGAATTAAATCAAAGTAGGAGTCCTACATGAAAATTCTACGCAATACCTTCACCCGATTCAATATTCCAACCCTATGTACTACACCACTAACCCTGTCCTACACTACCAGGTGTGTATTTCACAAAGAGTTACGCACGTTCGTAAGTATGCAAACCATTTGTAAGTACTGAGATTCTATAGTAACTTTAATAGTAAAGTTACGAACAACCGAAAGTTTATTTCACGAAAGACTTACAAATAAATGTATTCGTAAATATCTTTGTAAGTCTACGATCACCTTTTATTCATCGTAAGTATTGTAAATATGTTCGTAAATTTGGAATTCATTTTAATTATAGTTTATTTCGCGATAAAATGAATAAAATAGTTTAGTAGATGAAAGTGCTTACACATTGTATTTTGCACAAATAACGCCAGAGCTCGTTAAAGAGCGCGATAGCTGTTCGATATAATTTGGTAATTACGCACGTTTTGGAAACCTTCGACTGTGTGAAATATACCAAGCACCTTTTACAGTCATTATCTGTTCCGATTATTCGTATCTTCGTTCGTAGCTCCGATTACTTTCATAACCTCTTGTGAAATGGATCTTACGATCAATCGTATCCATGATCATTTTTAGATTTACGAATGTACTTACGAATGTACTTACGAATAGAACTTACAATCACCTTCAGGTCTCTACCCATAAAATGTTACCCTGCCTATCCTACCTGAACATCAGACAAAGCATCACATCACCAAACTAGCTTTTTCTTAGGTGGACAAGGACCAGGTGCCAGAAATATGAAAAAAGTGGCTCCTGGTCCTCTTAATTTCCAAGGAACTAGGAGCCATTTTTTTCGGCACCAGGAGCCATTTCCGAAATTACATATAATATTTCAGAGCATTTTGATTTGGAAATCAAGAATTTATAAAAGAACAACTTGTTTGATTTCTGCTGATTAATATGTATGTGTTTTCCAATCATTTTCTTCATATATTTTCTTAATATGGACTTCTACTAGAGACAAAAATAATTGTACAAGGCAAAACCCGGGCGCTACTATAGGCCTATAGCTACAAGGGAGAAATAACGTCGCCTGGGTCTCATTTTTCTGTCCCACCAGGTTCAAGATGTCCGGAACCATAACGATAAAAATCGTCCGGCGCCCGCTTAAGAAAAAGCTTGTCACCAAATATCATGAAAGATGATTGGGTTAATAAGATATGCCAATTGAACCAAATCTTGCATTTTTGCCATTAAATACCATAAAGGTAGGTTTAAAATAAGAATTTTAAATTTTTTAATACGTTCAAACTTCTCTACCGAATAAAACAGGTATTTATAGCTTCGATAGAGTAACATGTGATACTGTAAAAGGATTTAATTTTGCGAGGGATTTAATTTCGCGAATTTTGCAAGGAGACAAACTTTGCAAAATTAAATCCCTTGCGAAATTTAAACTTTACATTGTATTTAACAGTAAATTTTCTGGATTCACAAAATTTCAATCCCTCGCAAAATCCTGGTTCACGATTTTTCTAAAATCATGAAAAAAAGTCCCCGCAAAGTTAAATCCCTTTACAGTAATTAACAGAACATCATCTGATTACAGCACAAATTGCCAAACTTGATACTAACCTGTGATTGTCTCACAATGAGCCTTCAGTGCAGATACAGTCCCATCTATATCAAATGTCACATCATAATTTTTCTTATTAAACACCACTTTTATGTTCACTGTTTCTTTAGGCACTGCGGGAGAGTTTTGTGAATCACTAGAGGGGGCCGCTGTGGCTGAATCATCTGATGGATTGCCCGAAGCATCTTCAGATTTCTTGCTCTCTTCTGAGCTTACAGTTTCACTTGTCCCAGCACTTTTTGATGCATCTCCTTCTTGGGTTACCATAGCAACAGGTTCTGATTGATTATTAGTATCTTGCACAGGTTTGGTTTCTTCTTGTGATGATGTTTTAGACTGTTCGTCTTTACAACTAGATTCATCCATTTTGGAAGTCTTTGCGGACGGTTGGTCTGACTCTAACCCTGAATCTGTTGTCTCATCTGGAAAGTTTCATAAAAACCAGGATGATTACAAAAATGTAATCCTTTAAAACTAATCTTGCATTATTGTTTGGAACATTTCATATAACAAGTTAATTTGTGAACCACACACCTTGCCTAGTAGTGGGCCCATTAAGGATTTCAGTAGTATAAAAAGGTGTTATCCAAATATTTCATTTTACTGTTTGGTTCATGTGCAATTATGAATTAAATAAAGAGTTATCACAGTGATAATACATGAACTTGGATATTCTGACTCCTCAGGTAAACTTCCTGATTATTTTGGAGAATGTTAAAACATCTAATGACCTTTTGACCTTGACATACATGTAACCTTGGCTCGTGTTTCTCAAGCAACACAGCTACAAGGGTTTAGCCAGAGAGCCGTCCAACCGTCATATGGACGGCTGATCACAAAAATGGACGCCCTGTAAAATGCAAAGGCCGTCCAAAAATGTGTTTTACCATATGAAATTCAATGTTGAATGTTGTTAGAATTTATCTTCAATAATCATCATCATCACAAAATCTGATCAATTTTTATGTCTTCGTTCGTTTGCCGGAATTCAGATCGCCATGTTGGTAAACTTAATCATTGTCTTCTTTGTCAAGTATGAATATTAATCATGCTGACATCACAATGTCTTGACTGAAGTCAGCCTGTTCGCCCAGCCGCGAATTTGGAAGCCCTACTTTCAAACCCTGGCTAAACCCTTGCACAGCACAGGCCTTCCGATGCATGGATGATGATGTTATAATCATGTACGTGTACATACATCTATAGGCCTCAGAATCGAGGTGAACATGTGCTAAGTTGAAAATCATGATTTCAAGAAATTGGAAAAGGGTACAAAACAATTTGACCATCAAATATAAAACATTGAAAACAAAGGGTCAGGAAAACGTTTAAAATTAACACTAGACATGTCATTGTAATGCTGCTTTCATACTCGTGTAGTTTTGCAGCTTTGTTGCTGCGTGACTTATATTTTTTGCTGAGTGAGATAATAGATATCTGCAAAATTTTGTCGCATGACAAGATTTTTCAAGTTGAAATGAATTCAACTTTGGGAGCGACATGAAGCGACAAAACTGCAAAGCTACAAAAGTGTTAAAGATCGAAGCAAACGACATAGATGCAAAGCGACAATAAGTATGAAAGCAGCATGTAATAAGCCATAAGAATGACAGTTCTCCCTATACAACGCACATGTTCTCAGTGGCTAAAATTAGCCATCAACTTTTTTGCTATTTGCCATTCCTTTTTTGTTGAATCACTCATTATTCATTTATTGTTAACAATATTAATGAGTATCTACTTAAGTGTTTGTTGATTGAAAAAATCAAAATGTGTACTTTGATCATGCACTTTTTAATTTTAGGTGATTGTTTACATAAAATTGATCATGAATTTTCACAAGTTTATGCTTTGTAAACTCCTTGACTACCATGACCTATGCCTGGCTTAAAAGCAACTCACTTGTCTTAGGTGTGCAAGAGCACATTTCCCACATTTTTCATGATGCGAGTTGTTCAAAATGAGACTTCAAACAATTGGCAAAATTAACCATTGTTCAATGGAGCCCCATATGTCTATAAAATATATAATCATTTATTGACATACTACTAGTATTACCAGGGCTCTGACACCGGCATTTCGCTGGCACTCGATATCGGCAGTCGTACATGTAAACAATGCAGAGAAAACGCCGGAATACAAAATGGCGACTGACGCACTCATGGGCAAAAAAAGTGGTACCCAGAGCCCATTCTGAACACTGTGAACTGCGCCGTGAACGCTGTCACGGCGCAGAATAGAGCGCAGCCTTTGACATTTCATTCATGATTGTTTATTTACTACGATGTATTAGAATCACGCAGTGGCACAGCACCAACGCAGATGCGCAACGCGGTAAGTGCTTCAAAAGCCAAGATGGCGGCGCGCATATACTGTGTCACTTTATAAATATGTCTGTCATTTCCCAATCTTATATATTCCCTGGTATTACTAACTAGTAGTAGTAGGTCTAGCTACAGGTTACTTTTTGATTTGAACTTGAACTGTGAGCATCTAATTTATGCTTTAAAAAGATCAACCAAAAACGGTAATGGTGTAGTTTAGGACCCTGTTCATAATAAGAAAGAATCGTATTCTACAACGTGGTAATCAAAGAAAGATTTTCCAGCTGACATGGCTGAAGCCCAATTGAATCTATAAAACCTGCCAAATTCGACAACCTTGCCGTGCTAGTCGAACGCAAGACAAACCATTTTAGCCCGTCTTCTGAGCATTTTATTTATTGATTTACTTCATGCACTCAAAATGACTTTTGATCATTGCAACCAATCTAATAAATTGTCTATTTTCCATAAAAATAATGCACAATCACGCTTTTCTTACTTTCAATACGTACCTGAATTACTTGCCATTATTTTCTGGGATTTTCTGAAATCATGGGCAACATCAACATTTTTACTTTGTTCTCTACAATCGAGATTTCGCCCATTCCTAAACTGACCTATATCCCTGGACATGAGAAGGCTAGCTCAACAGTAGGCCACTGCATCGCCATATCGTGTATACACAAGGACATATACACCACCAAATCACTCCACGTTTTGTGTAATGGTTTTATTTCCGGTATAAAAGTCCTCGATTTTTGCAGTACATGGGTACCTTTAGACATTTTTTTTATTTGATTTATGTGTCAAATTTGGGTTCAAACTTAAGATCGAAGTCTGTATATAAATACATTGGCAATCCCAAAATTCGAAATTTTAATCGTACCGAAAAAGTAGACCCTCGGAACGGTAAAATGGCGATATTGAGTTTTCGGGCCAAAAAACAGGTAAAAAATAACAGGGGCTAACCCCCGGGTTGTATCAATTATAGATCATCGTTCAACCTTGTTTAAAAATTAAACAACTTGTTCAGAAAATAAACAACTTGTTTAAAGATTTAAACATCAGTTGTTATTCTTTTTAAACAATATTGTGTACAATATTTTTTAAACAATATTGTGTACAATATTTTTTAAACAATATTGTGTACAATATTTTGTAAACAATATTGTGTACAATATTTTTTAAACAAGGTTGTACGATGATCATTGATACAGTGGTTGTTTAAAAAACTTTACTTTAAACAACATTTTTAAAATTTAAACAACATTGTTTAAGACAACACGCTTTAATAACAAACTGAACAATGTTATTTAAAACTTTAAACAACAAATTTAAACAACTTTTTTTTAAAACAGCAAAATGTGTTTTAAAAGTGTTCAGGCTCCCGTATCGCGAAAACGAGATGGAAGACCATTTGAAAAAAATTCCAATCCATTAAATTGATATATAGATTATACCCAAAATATTGCCACAAAAGCCTTAAAACGAGCGCCAAAGACCAGGGATTTTGCATGTGTTTCAATTGGTGGTGTGCGTCCACAAGACGTCCGTCCTTTCTTTTGAGGTCTGTGAGTGTGGATTTAGGGACCGTTCACAAAACGCTTGTAAGGGTGTGGCCTTATGCAAAAAAAATAAAAATGCACAGACAATTTTCAGGGGCCCCAGTGGTAAAAATCAAGTAAAATTTTAGTATAAGATTGGATTGTACTCTAAAATGTTCCAAATATGCACATTTTAATTCTAGTAGGCCTAATGGCACATTTTTGCACTTGTATTTAAATTGTACTCGAATGATGTTCCAAATGTGCAAAGGCATATTCCAATCTTGTATTAGAATAATGTAGGACTACACGATTTTCTCCAGTACCCCTTTTCCACCGGAATTTTAGGTTTAGGTGATTTTTTGCGAAATTTTCGACAAATTTTGCAAAATGTTTGTAAAATTACATCAAATTAAGAAAATGATGGGTCTTTGAGTAACACAGGTTGTTAGAGACCGTAAACCGCCAAAGAGGACTTTGATTTGTTGAATATAAGCCTCGGTAAAATACACGAGGAAGTAAAGTCACCCCGGTACAACATTTTAGGAGGAGATTTCAATGTCCCGAATCTGACATGGACGAATGATGATGTGATTGAAATTCATGGCTGTCTTCAAGAGAATATCTTATCCATTGCCGATGACTTCAGTATGGACCAACTACATGTAGTAACAACATTCCCAACAAGACGTAACACAAATGGCACAGAGAATATCTTGGACCTGTGTTCATGGTGTTTCGCCACCAGACCATCACATCAAAAGAAGTTTACCCCTCGCTCCCATTGCGGACCACAACATTATGGTTGAGATTGAAACTAACGCCCTGCGGGGCAGGTTTTTTCTCACCCCGACCCCGTCGTTCCCCGAAAATTTATTTCCCGACCGGACCGACCCGATAAAAATTTAGCTTGCCCCGACCGACCCCGACCCGAAAGGATTTTTTCTAGACCGGACCGACCCGGACCGGTAGTTTTTCATGATTTCCCGGTCAAGATGGATATTTTTCCCCGACCCCAAGT
>JXSR01S026258.1:58772-73017 GCA_000969725.1 Ophiothrix spiculata
AAAAAATAAATAATGCTATGCTTTATGTTTAACATTAAAAGTGGGGGGAAAAACCCAACAAGAACCTGAGAGGATTCGAACGAAGGCCACATAAAGCATTTTCCATCGATACACGCTGATTATTAGTACTCCACGCCTTGCCACTAGGCTATCCGTTCCACTTGGAAATAAAGCGCAAGAATTTCCTTATTATGTCTACTTTTGCAATTGATCTTAAACAACCGCCTGATCACCAGGCTAATCGGGATGAATCGGCTGATGGCGCTACGCTGGAATCTATGCTCTACAGAGGCTAATCGGGTTGTAATCGGGACGATAATATGTGCCATATACTGGCACTTCCCGGTAGGGTATCCATTGGAAGAGATACGTAGATTTATGGTCTCAGACAGGATATAATTTTTTTTGGGACATAATGAGGTTACCTCTGTGGAACTCAGGTGGTTACCGCCCGGTATACCCCCGGGGTGATTTTTTGCAAGCATATATTTTGACAAATATCAAATTTTCTGGTCAAAAAAGATAGCTGTTTGTGATAAAAAACCAGCTCGAAAGCGTATGTTGGGAATCTGTGCGGTACATAATGCCAACATATTTCGAGTCCCCCTCCGCATCATTCGTTTCAGGGACCAGGGCTGATTTTGCTCATATTTGATAATTTGCTGCCATCATCTTTTTTTTGAAACTCTGACTCTGAAAGTCTTAATATAGAGGCCAGTCTTATAATTTGTCTACACCTGTTCACCGGAAGTAAATAAATCAATTACACTTACTAAGTTTAGAAATTTGACTCAATAAAATAAATCTCATAAGAAGATTTGACTTTCAAAAATGATAAAGAAAACGGTGCGTAATGTTAAAAATAATAAACAACTTTGATATATTTTTAAAAATTTGGACTTTTTTGGATGATTTATAAAAATGATAGTTGTTTAGAGAAATCAAAAAGAAAATAATATAGAAACACTCTGCCAACACGTCAGGAAGTCAACGATCATCGGTCGATCATCGCGACTCGCGATGTACACAGCATTGGAATACAGTATTTACTGTATTTTAGTACCCGGCAAAAATAGGAATATTTCATTGTAAAACAGCTTAAGTCTTAGAAGTAGCTATCAAATATGAGCCGTAACGGGGAAACCTAAGCTGTCAAGAGATGTCACCGCTAACATGTGATTGGAATTGTGAATTTTAGTAACTGCAGAACTTATTCATTGGATTAAGCTTACACTGACTGTACTACTACTACTACACATGTGTGCATGTGTCACACTGTCACTGTATGGCCAAGTGCATTACACAACTCTAATTTCAACGATTACAAAATGGACCCTGATCATATAAAACTCCATTATGATGACAATGCACTGTCGATGTCTTGAAGACAGCCAAGTGCCGGTTGGATCAATTTAAGAAAAAAATTGTTTGAAAGCTTGTTTTGCCTTTAAGCTTTGTGTTTAAAATATTTTAATGGAATTGTTTCAAAATTCTAGTGTCATGACTATTGCCAAACTTGCATTAATTATGAAATAAATGAGGAACAAACAAGAGAAGGATTTGGTTTTCTAAAACCTTTCAGAGTGAAAAAATACATTTTGATTTGACCTGTGTGAACTTATTTTTCAACTACGATCATGGCTGTCAATGGATCTATTCAACGGTCTGCAAGATTCTGCTACAGATATCGATTTATTTTATACATAGCCGTTTTAATTGTGTGTGTCCAGTGTTTAGTGGCATGGAGTTTTCTATCGATTGACAGTCAGGAAAGTGTAGGACAAAGAGAGAGACGAGGCAAAGTCCCAAAGGAACAGGTGAGTTGGTAAAATTAGTCGACATTTTTTGTAGTAAGAAAACCAAAAAATATGTTGTTTTTTTTCGACTCGCCTTGATTTTGAAAATTCCTGGAAAAGTTACTATGAATACTGATCCTAATTATAAATTTCCAGAAAAAAACGGCCCTTTTTCTTTAATTTTGCAGGCAAAGTAATTCAGTAATGTTCAGTTCCCTTGATCTTCTATTTAAAACATTGAATAGGTGTTGAAAGTCTTATCCATATTCAACCCATATTTTGTCTGAGAAAAATCGGTGAAAAAAACCCAACACTTTTTCAGACCGACTGACCCTTCTTCTGAAAAGAAAGGCCAAACAATTTTGTCTGTTTTTTTTAACTAAGCTTGCTCGAGATACTCAAACCAAGAAAAAATAATAATTTTTTGGGCTTGAGACTAGCATCTGTAGGTACCATATATTTAGTCCTGGCACCATGACTTGACTGGTCACTATATAGTTCCTACGTCACGTTCTTAGTAAGGATACGTGTCGGATCTAGTCACTATAGTCCATCTGGAGTGTTCCTGACACACTGGCGGATGTAAAAGAACGTCACGGGCTAGGCTAGGCCGTTCGAAATAAGAGTAGGGGAACCTTCCCCGGCAACCGTGACCATATGTCAAAATACGTCATCTACTCTAGGACCAGAGTGCATAGTCACTATAATACTAGCCTTGATTCAAGGTTATTTTGGCAATTTCTTAATTTGAATATCATTTATAACACAAATCTTAGACATCACCCTCAAATACCTACTTGGACCAAATAGTCAAGCAACATATATACTGTAGGCCTACCAATATTTTACTCCCTACTTTATCTTAGATCCAAAGTCTACTATGGTCTATAAATCACAAATCACAGATGTGGTCTCATATCATACTTTCAAAATAGATATTGGACTTAGGGATTTACCAGTCAGAATTAGGGAGTGACCATTCCTGCAGCATTATGCTAGCATGGTTTATTAAGGATTAATGTTTGAATATAGGCCTGTAAGAATTAATCATCAGATAATTAAGAAGACAGGGACAGGATAAGTGAAATTTGTTGATCAAAGACTTGCAGCTAGTGTACTATAATACCTTCCAAAGTATATAATCTCTCTAGGACCAGAGAACTCATCTAGATGCTGAAAAGGCTTTGATGAGAATAAGCGTAGAAGTAGAAGAAGAAGAAGTCATGCATGCCAGGACTAAGGTACATTAGAAATGTAGGTTTCACTTTTAAAAACTTGCTAGTTTCACAAGACCAATTTTTGCTTGTCACTTTGTCAAAACTACTAAAATTACTTTAGGGTCGACCAAAACAATTTTTCCCCCCTCCAAAAAGTCCACTTTTTGAATATCTGCACCCCCTTGGAAAAAATCCGGGTATGGGCCTGCCAGTGAAGCTATAAATTTGTTTAAGAGAGCGCTATTTTCCGGTGTACTGGCTTGTTGCACACTGTAGGAAAAGTCAGTGTGCACCCTCTATCTTCATTAGTCACAAAATTTTTACAGATAATTTCTTCCTCTGTCTTCTTTAGAGCTTCACATCTAGCTGGCAAGCCTTAGCCTACAAAATTCATAAAATAAGGCCAAATACAATGGTTTCTTGTGAAGGTTTTTTGGATAAAAAAACAAGGAGAGACTTTTTTTCATTGGTGAACAACAGAAATTTGTTGAGTTGCATTTTCATTGTCTACAATCGAATGATCATGGTCAGCTCATGTTGATTATTTGTGCAAAAAAAATATTTCGAAAAGAACTGGTATCATCAAACGTATAAGTACTTTCTTCCATTACAGACTATTATTATGTTGTCCTAAGCACTTGTTCTTCCTCATTTTGACTATGGATGTACTGTTGGTCCAATTTTAGTGTTGATTTTCACAGGAAAGTTCAAGTTCTTCATAATAATTTAGCTAGGATTATACTTTCAGCAGATTTTAAGACACCGACACCACTTGACCCACGCAACGTTTTAAACCAAGGGTTCAATTTTTCTAATGCATAATTCACCTTCAACCTTGTGATGCAGTGAACACTTATGAAGGGTTTTCATGTCTTTGTGATGTCTAGTTGTTATTACGAGCTAAACCCTACGATGCATCGTAAATTATGTTAGTGAAATCGACCCCTGTCATTACATTTTGCTGTTTGTGAACAAAAACCAATTGGAAAGGTGGTCTGATTTCTGTATTAATAGTAAAATACCCGTGCTCAATGTAACCATTATATATATTATTGATATGATGAATTGTTTGGAACCAGGTTGCATCTGTTGCAAGAAATGATGTCAGTACAGTACAGGCAATCATCAGTGAAAGAACAAGTTTCGAACAAAAATGTCTCTGTGGCTGCAGAACTTTTTATCCCCCCCCCCTTATAAAGTTTTTGAAGTGGCCTTGATCTTACTTCAAATAATCTTGATCCTAAATGACCTTGTAAGATCATTTTTGCTAATCTTGCCTCCAATGTCCTTTTGACCTTGAATGACCTTGACCTGACCCCATCAGGACACATTAAGGTTACAGTGACTTTAATTTGGATGATCTCGGTGAACATTTGGACTAATTTTGTAAATTTGACCTTTTTTGTCATTTGACCTTGAAAGATCTGACTTGATCCCACCTGATACACCCCGGTTAAGGGCTATTCATTGACCAAATTTGGTCCATGTAGCAACAGGGATTCATGAGTTTGGCAGTGACCTTGAAATGACTGGATGCCCTCAGGTTGACCTCTTGAACATTTTTACTATTTGACCTTGACAGTCCTTGACCAAATGCTATCTATGGTTCAAGGTTGGTCTCTTTGGGGTCAAGGGTTCATGAGTTATAGCAGTGACCTTGAAATGACCTTAGGTGGACTTTCTGAATGTTTAGTATTTAACCTTGAAATGACATTTTGACCTTGAATGACCCTGACCACTTTGAATGACCTTGACCACTTTGAATGACCTTGACCACACCTCTAAAGTTACATGCAAAAAAAAGATGTACGTAGCCTAAGTTTGACCTACGAAGATCCTTCTTGTCACCAGGTTTTGTCACTGTTGCCCTTATGGTTCAGGAGAAACGTGTTTGTTACGGACGACGAACTACCCCGGGGTGCGCAATAAATCCAGGGGGCCTTTAGGGGCACCTGCCTATATCGGACGGTTCGTCAAATATATAATTAGCAGTAATTAGGACAACTGCGCCCTTTTTGTTGTTTTCTCATTGGTTTTATTTCTTTTTTCTTTATCCTATTTTTTGTTGTTGTAGTAGACCCCAGGGTACGCGCCCCTTCCGCACCCCTGGCTACGCCAATGAACAGAGGGACATGAGCTGATTCCCACAGCTAAAAATTCAAAAAGATTCATGTTTATCCAGTTCTTTTCAATGCATGAGCCTCTTGTCCTGTCATCATATTGGTAATTTACTAGCTGCAGCTTCCAAACATTGCAGAGGTGGATGGATGGTGGTCAGCGCTGAATTTAATCGGTTTATTTGATTATAAAATTGCATTTCCATAAATTTGGTGTACTAAAATTCACTTTAATTGTTTTCAGTTTGCTTTTATACAACCTTATAAAAATATCATAGCTAATTGTGTTCTGATTATACCTAAATGTAGTTACAATGTGACACTCTTATTATTTTTCTAAGGAATGAAAACACAAGAGAAGACCTCAGTCAAGGATTCTTATCAAAAATAAGCTCAAAATCTTTTGATATCTCAGTTAGGGGGGGGGGGGTTGGGTTGTAGTGAATTTGTGGATCATGGCTTATCCCTTCAACTGTTCATATTTTATGTAATTACCCTAAACAGAACCAGATCACAAAAAGAAAATCACGAAAAGTCCATCATAGAAGGGCGTTACATGTTTATGCAGGGACCAAATCACAAACAATTTGGTGCAAAATAAAACAAATTTCAGCTTTTTTTGAAGGTCCATTTTCACGCTTGTTTTTTAGGAGATGGGCTGGACACAGAAAAAAGTTCGGAAATCATGGTTGACAATTAAGTGGGAGTAAATGAACATGTAAATGTGTTTCGAAAACCATAGCTATGTGCGATGGTTTTCTACTTGTTAAGCAAATAGGTAGGCCCAGAAAAGAACACAAATGGGAATGAAGATAACTCAACATTTCATGAGCATTTTAGTGTTCTTTTAAATTTTGGTGAATAGATTAAAATTATAAATTTGCATTACATGTCTCCTCGACACCATGGGAACAGTTTTTATGGCCAAGCTTTTTCTTTTAAAGCGGATGGAGGCGATTTGTACCCTATGGTTTCTGGCATATGCGCCTTATGGGACAGAAAATTTGAGACCTTCTTGTCTTGCTGAATATAAATTGTTGTCCCTAGTATATTCGTCAAAAATTTCTGTTTGGAAACAGGCATTTTTGGAAAAATAATACATATTCATCAGAAGAAAATCAAACAGTTTATTCTTTTATTGATAAATTCTTCATTTCCAAATCATAATCAGGATGAAATTTTGGAAATGGTCCGGAAAAAACGACTCCTGGTTCTCTGGAAATTTCGGGACCAGGAGCCATTTTTGTCAGATTTCTGTCTCCCGGTCCATGTCAGCAGAAAAGGCTTGCATATGGCCAATGTATTCACCTTGTCTTCAATTGACTGCTCAGGCTATGTTTATGCAACATCTCTTATCTGCGGGAGTCTGCCTGTATTTTAGCATTAGTGCCAGACAAAATATCCTTCATGCCAATGACATTGACAAGGTTGTCTGGACAACATTACATAATAGTCTTGCAAGTTAGTTCTTATCTTTGCCAGTGGTTGGGGAAACTAAGTATGGCATCTAAATATTAGTCCATCAAGAAGGACCTGGGCCAGCGAGGTGAAGCCGAGCATTGATGCCTAAAAAAATGTTGACTTACCAAAAATTGCAAATTTAGGGTCGCTTTTTTATTCTTCATATTTTTGGTGAACTTTTGTCTAACTCAACAGTGCATTTGGTAAAAATATCATGATATTTGGGTTGAATTTACAACAATATTTACAGAATGTTTATATTTGCATGGAACAAGCATATATTTTGAATAAATAAAGCACAAAATGAAGAAAATATTTATGTAAACTATTTTGTTTAGTTTTTAGGTGTCCATTTTCTAGTCCGATCCTAGGACCTTGACTGTGACGTCATGCAAGGTCCGATTTCAATTATTTTGGTACCAATGGACTCGTGAGGGTCCTAGCTATCCACCAGTACCCTACACTTGATGTTTCGTCAATCGGTTTCCGAGATCGGAAGGGGGGGGGGGCGGAATCCGCCCCCCCCAGCTGTGAGATGGGTCGAAAAAGCCCGGCTCTTTAAGGGTTAAAGGGCAAGTCAACAACTTATTTTTAGGCCTTACAGCCCAAAGTGAGGGCGTGCATTTATAAACCTTGCGCTTTGTACTTGAATAGGGTTCTAATTGACAGACTACTACAGCGTTTTTTACATTATTTAGCTTAACCGTACCTGTTGACAAATTCTGCTGGCTCTCAATAAATGAGGGATTAAAGACAAAATTGAATGACTTATTTTTTTCCATGGTTATAAGAGTAATTTATCATTTCAGGTTTTGAACTTGCATAACAAATGTATGCATTTTTGATGAACATTGAAAATATGTGTTCTACCATGGACACTTTAAAGTGTTTATGGTTCTACAATGTATGTAGTAGATACCCCAAATGCAACACTGAGGGTGTTATTAGAGACAATACTGTATCAGAGGGTGTTTTAAGTACTTCCCATAATTCCATTCAAAATTTGAAATCAATAGCTCAAAATAACCCACAGTTAGAGCAATTTCACATTGACATTACACAGTGCAGGGCCCAAAATAACCTAAGGCAATTTGCTGTGGGTTCCCCTGCCATTTGCCTTGGTGCCCTAAAACATTGAATACAGCTTTAACATATAATGCCTTGGTGCCCTTTTTAAATTGGCTAAAATTGCCTGCCTGCCCTGACACCTTATTTTGGGCCCTGCAGTGAAATGCATGTTTTCAACCTAGCACAGCTTGTTTATTAAGTGAGCGACCATTTAATTAAAATTATCTTGAGAAAGGTCATACTATAAGCTTTATGAATATTTAAAAACATTTTTGGTCACTTAAAGTTTTGACACCCATAATACAGTTTAATTTAGTGTATAATTTCACATCTTTCCCATATAATACATGTTTTGTACACAGCAGTGATAATTTGACCTCGCTGAACATTCCATTAGTTCATTCATGCCCACTGAGTTGTTACTATGTATTGTGGGAAGGGCTTAAATCATCCTCTGATACTGTATAGGCCCAAGTGGTATTTTTCATACTATATTTATTGTCGCGCTTTTCGTACCCAACTCGTCTAGCTCAAAAAAAAGGTTCGCGAAAATGGTTTCTATCTATAGGCCTAATGTTGCACATTAAAAAGATCACAACAGCAACAAAATTAAATGCGTGAAAAAACTTGAAATTAGCTGTGCACAAAAATATTTACAATTATAGTATGGTAATTGGTATCTGTAATATTAAAGACGATCGCGGTGTTTATTCAAGAGGGCAGTGTAACAGAATTTGTTGGTCAGTGGCGGGAAGATTTTGACAAATGCGCGCGTGGTATCTAAGCGTAACATTTGCGCAAAACGCAACGTGCGCACTAGCTTTTTACGCATTGTCTTCCCGGTAAGCGCCGAAAATAGCGCGAAATAGTAACGAGTTGCTACGAGTGCTCCCGAGCCAACGGACTTTCAGTGATAAAACTTTTTACGCATGTTTTCCTATACTACAAAATGCTGATTTTTTACTTATTTGCTACGAGTAGAATTTTTAAATATTTGGCTGGTTAATTGAGAATGTCAAGTGGATGTCAAATCGAGAAAAAAAGTATGGGGTCACTGACTGTTTTAAAAATATAGCGTGAGATGAAATTATATGGAGAAAAATCTAAAAAACAATTTTCACCACCGGAAATGTCGGAATTCGGTTGTATAACATTGAACAGATAAAAAAAGTTAATTACACCAAGTAATCTAACGCTTGATTTTTCAAGTTATCGTTCATTAAAAGAAAAATGACGTCATCATATATGACGTCATAGCGCGCTTAGATGTTCGGTGACCCCCATTTTTTATTGCTGAATTTTGAAATTAAGACTCTTATCTATAAACTGACAAAAAATAAAAAAAATCTACTTGTAGGAACTTATCACCGCGATCGTCTTTAAAATGAAAAAGTACAATAAAGGTTTGATAGGATTTCACAAGTGATATTTACATTAGGCCTTGTTTCGGGCTCTCAATATTGTTCAAATAGTGTATACCCTACCATGTCTGGTACTCTCTGCATCAAACTAAAATCCCAGTGAAATTAGACCTATTGCCCAGGAAGCGCGTGAGGGGAACAATACCACTGTTGGTAACCCACGCTTTTTAAAGGGTGGGTTTGCAAAATCAAGAAAATAGCTAAAAGGGTGGGTTGATTCTATGGTTATAAAGGGTGTTTTTGTAAAAAGGGTGGATTAGAATTATAAAGGGTATGTTCTTCACTGAGCAAATGCAAATTCCTCTCAATGGATTAACTACATCAGTTCGGCAGAACTCACAATTCGGATACGTATCCAAATTTGGATACTTACGTACATTTTGTATCTAAATTGGTGATACCCGTGTCAGAATAAGGATATGGAGGGGTATCTGAATTATGATACGCCTGTCGTGACAATACCACTGTTGGTAACCCACGCTTTTTAAAAGGTGGGTTTGCAAAATCAAGAAAAAAGCTAAAAGGGTGGGTTGATTCCATGGTTATAAAGGGTATTTTTGTAAAAAGGGTGGATTAGAATAAAGGCTGTGTTCTTCACTGAGCAAATGCAAATTCCTCTCTATGGATTAACTACATCAAATCGGCAGAACTCACAATTCGGATACGTATCCGAATTCGGATACTTACGTACAGTTTGTATCCAAATTGGTGATACCCGTGTCAGAATAAGGATATGGAGGGGTATCTGAATTATGATACGCCTGTTGTGGCACAGGAAACAAATCGATAGCGCAAGCTGGCAAGTACATGAAGAACATCTTTCTTGCATTTATGATAAATGTATCTGTGGAAATGTCATTTTCATTGTGCAATTCCAGCGGAACAGCTTCGAAACATGTCCTGATAGCTTCTTATCACAGAAGGCAAAATAATTTGGCCAATACTTTCTTAGAATTTAGATGACAAATGATGATAATGTCATTGACTTTCATACATACCGTTATGGTGCGCGGTGAAGCTGAATATTTATTTCAGCTGATATCCCCTTTCAGCTGTTTTTAATCCAAATTCGGGTACAGGTATCAGAATTGTGATACTGAATATCCAAATTCGCATACGTATCCGAATTGTGAGTTCCGCTGAACTGACATGTATGTTGATCATGATGCACCCAGTCAATGAAATTAATCAAAAGTGGTTCAAACACTCAGTGTTAAATTTTTGCGATTTGTGTTGGAACACAGAATTTTTTCAGGGGGATGGTGAGGAATACTAAGGTAAGACATGACTTCCAAATTAGTTTAGTACACATATTGTGGTGTTTGGCAGTCGAATCTAAAAGGGTGGGTTTTGACTAGTTCTAATTTACTTGAGTTTTCTAGAGAGCCTAAAGATAAAACAGAAGAAATTGTTTGTTTTCTGTAATATTTTGGAAAAAAGAGAGTCGGTAGGTGGAAGAAAATGTTATTTACGGGGAAAATTGTGTGTGTGGTTTGATATCAAGGGAACAATACTAGTTCTAATTTACTTGAGCTTTCTAGAGAGCCTATAGATAAAACAGGAGAAATTGTTTGTTTTCTGTAATATTTTGGAAAAAAGAGTGTCGATAGGTGGAAGAAATTTTTATTTACGGGGAAAAATTGCGTGTGTGGTTCAATAGGAATAATTTAATATGATCAGTAGATTGACTCTTAAGTTATTTTATTTTGGTCAATATAGTTATTAAAAATTTACTTTGAAGCAATTTTTCAGAGATAGTAAGGTTACAGGAAACACAAATTTATATTGCCTGGGCCTAAATAACTGGCAAGTGTAGAAATGCAAGGTGTGCAACCATTTTCACTAGCTTGTCTCTTTCAGACTATTATTTCCTCGAGACATTACAACAGCTTATCAATATTGCTAGGCTCTTTTCTCCCGTCGTCCACTTTAGTCCTTTAACACATTTTATTCCAAGTTAAGTACACACTAGCATGTAGCAGCACGCACAAGGAGTGAAAAATTAATAAGGCACAAATAATTTGACTTTCATGGGGCTTTCTATTGGCGACAGTTGAGATTGATTTGTCTGATGTTTTTGTTTACCCGCAGTGTAGTTAATTACTTAAAAGATGTCGTTTGCACTCGCCATAAAAGTGGGAAGGTCTGAACATCATCTTCATGTTGAAAGGCATGAGGAGGCCAGATATAGGAAGATGATATAGGCCTGGTTCACATAATTCTGAGTTGTTGATTAGATTTTGATGCTTGACATAAATCTATGATGGTAATAACTGTTAATTTGCTTTTTATTGTTGGTAACCAGCATTCCTCAAAGCTGGGAAGATATAATCAGGCATGAGAACCTTCCTGTTTAAACAGGAATTCCTGTTTTTTAGGCCAAATTTCTAGGTTTTCCTGTTTTTTTCTCAATGTTCCTGTTTTTTCATGGAATTTCATTCTCATTCCTGTATAATTCAGATACTAATAGCCTGCCTGGTGCCCATAAATGGGATGCTTTTCAAGTTTTTTTAAACATCTCACAAGTGAGTATTTTATAATTTTGAGTCAATGGCTTTACATAAATCATTTTCAGGATTTGGGTAAGCTTGTTTTCTTCCCAGAACAGAGTCGTCCCAGGCGGGTACAGGATTCCCAGGATTTTCTAATAACTTTATTTGCCACCCCTCCCTGTAAAAAAGTTCGATATAAAAATGTTTTGCTAAAACATGGAACATATATGCATAGGCCCTATGCCTTTTCAAAAATAAAATTATACAAGCTCCTTTAAATGTGTGAAATTCAGCAGAATTTGCTATTTAAGCAGAAACATTTGGAAACATTGATTACAGTAACTTAACATTGGAATCAACATACTGTATCAGTAGGGCTGCTGTTACTCAATTAACTTGGGTTTAGAATTACCATCCTTCAAATAAGAGATGCTATATGATAACAAACCTATCATCTTTCATGTATTTCAAAACATGTATGTAAAATGTTACATTGAATATTGTCACACGGAGACTTTATATTCAAAGTAAGATTGCAAGTAGTTTTCAAGCCCGGGTCTTGAAGTCAAAATACTGAGAAATGCTAGGTTGTGCAGGTGGATTTGGCAAATGTTGCAATGTGTCACATTGGTTCTTAAATGTTGTAACCTGATCATTTTTTCACTTCTTCTCTACTTTCCAGAATCAAATTCAAGATTTTGGTATCGCAAGAAATAGAAGCTCATTTTTTCTTTTGATAGGGCCTACATGTAAATTCTATGCCAAAATTGTGTTTCCTAAAAGAGATATAGTTAAGATAGTCATAAATAGCTAGAAAATTTGGTTTACCTAAATAAATATCATGAATATAGATTATTTTTTGTGACAAATCCAGAAACTTATACTCATGACTTTAGCTTTCGCCATCTTGGTTGATTGCTTGATCACCAGTGACTTGAAAAGAAAGGGGGGCCAAAACATTCAACCGCAATGAAGAATACATGACATACTACTAATTGTAAAACATCAGTGTCCTGATCAAGAGACTACAATCAAACAAGTTACCTGGGAAAAGCAGTGAATCAAGTCACCTGTGATAAAACCATCAGCCAAGATGATGAAAGCTAGTCCTAAGCATAAGTTTCAGGATTTGTCACGCAAAATCATCAATATTTTGAACACAATCCTACAACAAGTGCATCTAAGTTATGTTTTCTAAGGGCAAGGGAAATCACATTCTGGCTTACAAACCAAACTTTGGATTTGCAATATGTAGGTGATGGTCCTCCATTCAAGTAAGAAAAGGTACCATATTGTTTTTATTAATCACCCATATTAACTCTATTAAACGCCCACCCCAAAAAATTTCAAAGAGAAATGTTAATTGAAAACATTCAATTTTGAAGCATTTTCATATATCATTAAAAAACCAACAATCATGAGTAACAGGAAACGGTACCGAGGTCGCGATCGGGGAAATGATGTAAAAAATTTCATCACTTTTTAATATCCCCTCTTATACATGTGTTAATGGTCACAATACTTCATACGAACAGTGTTTAGTCCATCTAGTAGGATCACGGGCAGCAAGATTAGCAAGCAGCGAGGGTGTGACAGCACTTTTTGTACAAAGTATTGTGACAATAGTCTAGGCTGTTGCGGATGTTTGTGACTTGCCATTTGAAAAAATTGTGGGGAATTTTCATGCTTGTCACAATATTTTTTTTTACGGCCTTGCGTCACAAATAGGTCCCTCAAATATCATGGATCTGTTACATATTGACCCAAAAAATAATAGAAAACATGCATTTTTGCTTAAACTTCTTTACCTATTTGGGAAAGTTTGGTATCATATGAAAGGTCTATTTATACTCTATTTATGTGTAAAAAGTGAACTTCCCATGATTTTTATTAATGAAGTTATACTTGCAAAAGGAATTTGGGAACACGATGGATTGGGTGGAGGAGGCGACGGTGGAGGAGGTACGCATAAGATTACATGCAAAAGTGTAAGAAAGTTATGATTTATAAACATGTGTATTGTTAAAAAAAAATGCTGGGATCATAATTTTTGGCATATACTTCAATGAGAACTGGATATGTATAATGCTAAAAAAAGGAATTGAATATTGACATACTTGTACCATCCAAATTTTGTTGTTTCTTAATAGCCCGTTTCACAGTAAGGCCAAGAAAAAAAAAATTGTTATGTTGCCCTCAGCGACCGACCCTATTCAAAAATTTAAAAAAAAATTAGGGTCGGGAAAGCACCCAATTTTGCTCAGATTGGGTGTTTTATTGAGAAAATATTCTGAAACAAATGGAAAATGCACCCAAATTTGGCACTTTAGGTGCTTTTGAAAAAAAATAATTAAAAAACAAAATATTTTCCGACCGACCAACTCAATTTTTCAGAAATCCCACTTGAGGGCAACACATCAATTTTTTTTTTGGCCTAATTGCCAACTTTTGGTCAACCTGGGGGTCATTTTTTTCAAACTTAAAGTAACATACTTTGTCATATGTTTACAAATGTGCTTAAGGACACACATCACTAAATAAAGGCTTTTGGCCCGTACAGAGCTATGCGAAAGCAAGTGTTTGGTTGCCCTCTCTAAATTAAAAGCTTCAAAAATGGCGGGAACAAGGTTTTTTGATCAAATTTCTTTTGAATCATGTTCTGTGGGTCAAATG